>JAXGGA010000640.1:0-203699 GCA_038373865.1 Uloborus plumipes
ATATTAATATGAATGAATCTGAAGCTTTTGAAGATTTTTGGTTTTGTGCTCTATATTTTGGAAATTTTATTCTGTTGCTAATGTTACTGCATTTTAGGTTTGTTTGTGATGCGGCGAATCCTTCTTAACTCAGTAACCCAGTCTTAACCATTTCATTTTTCGTCGCTAGAGATATCCTGACTTCTCGTTAATACTGCTAGGTCACTCGAACGTATATGAATGAATCTGAAGCTTTCAAAGGTTTTAGGTTTTGTGCTCTATATTTTGGAAATTTTATTCCGTTGCTTATGTTACTGCATTTTAAGCTTGAGTACTGATCGTCTTGGTCAAATGACTTTAATTTGGACCCGATTTGAATGACTAACGTATTTTGTTCAGATAAAATTAACAACGGTGCAAATGCCATGGAGAAACATTCTAGCCAAAAATTATCCTTTCTGAATTGCAAGTTACCTTTATTCTTAAGCAAACATAAAGGACTAATTAATAAATAAGTATGTATATTCAGTCCAAATTGGTCTTTAGGTTGACTAAAATTCATTAAATTTGGACCTTTCCCATGAAATGTGCAAGAAGTTTTACATCTGTCTCTGTAAGCTAGAAAAATATTTAAGTCGCAAAATACTTTTATCACTTCGGAACCAGTTTATGGTTCGGGGACCTGTCGCAAACCATTTCACCCTATGTCACAAAACTAGGTAAAACATTTATCTCGTGCGTTTTTGTATCCTCTTTGGGGCTCTTTACAATTGCAATAGGGTAAATCCGTCACTGACCGAAAGTGTTTCTTAAATTTGTATCTTTCGTCCGTGGTGTTATAAAAGAGAAACAGTTTCATGTTTACAAACCAATTAAGTTCGAACTGTCTCAAGAAGGCAATTTGTTCCTTTGAATGCTATGAAATGTTCAAGAAATTCCAGAATTCCGTCTGAAGGAGAAAAGTGTTTTTAATATTTCATTGCAATCCCTTCACTAATCGGTAAATGTTCAAACCCGAAGTAGATCTCAATTTTGTATCATTTTCTTAAGATGTTCTAAAAACCAGAGTTATATATATACATATATTTTAAATAACTGCTGAGTTTGAAAGCCCCCAATAAATATATTTTCCCCCTTGAATCTTTTTCAATCCCATAAAATCTACGTTATGAAATTTTAAGCGGATTTATTGTTTTACAGCTCTGGATAAGTTGGAAATATGCTTGAAATACGTCATTGCAATCCTTTTACTAAGTGGTAAACATGCAAACCGAAGTATTTCTCATTCGTATATTATTTTTTTAATACTTCCATTTTATGAACCGTCGAGTTCGAAATATTCCCAATAAGGATATTTTTTTCCCTTGCATTTTTTTCTTCCACGTTTCTGTTGTCTACTCTATTTATCCCAAATGGGCACAACTGGGCCGCTAGATTGGAGTGAACGTTCGCTTAGTTAGTCAGGACGAAACGAGCGGCATCAATTCAGCATTCCCTTGTTTCATGCAAAAATTCATTACGGAGAAGATGCATTTTTTTTTTCTCTCTCTCTCTCTCGTGAAAAGAATGTTAACTTTATTTGCGAAGTCATCATTACGCAGGTGAAAGCGTGTAATTTGCGAAATTCAAAGCGAAGTTTTGAAAGAGGATAGATTGTTTTCCTTGATAAAACTCGTGTGTCTATCCCTGTGAGAACTGGGACACGCGGGTAACGAAATAATTCTGTTGCATATGCTAGATGGTGTTTGCTTTGAAGTATTTTTTTCCCCCTCCTCTGATGTACGAAATGGAGGATGGTTTTAAAATGTAGTTGTTCGAAATTTTCTTGTTTTTATGTGTAGTTTTTTTTAATGTGTTTGGAAAAATTGTAGTTATTTTGGGACATAAAATTGAGGGAGCTATACTACGCTGCAAGGTTTCTTGACACTGGCGTCGTGACGTCAGCTAATGAAAAACGAGCTAGAAAAAACGTCACAGCCTACTTGGCAAATTAGAGGAGATCCTTAACTGCTTCTGAGTTCTCATTGGCTCCACGCGTAGTGACGTTTAGTGTCAGGTTAAGTTGCTTTCTGGTATAAGAAACTAGGGAGAAAGGTTTTTTATTTTTTATGAAGGATCCGGAAATAGCTCGTGGACGTACAGGATTCCCTCGGAAAACCGGAATAATTCGTTTCTTGCTCTATGAAACCGTGTTGTTTGAGACTACAAGAACCGGATTTCTGTTCTTCGTGTTAGAACACAATACTAATAATAAAAACAAGCTATAATTTCGCCTTTTATCATACAGTTGGTTCTCTGTTTTCCGACGCTCTGTCTATGTAATGACTTTCTCTATTTGAAGGCGACTTTCAAGTTCCTAGACTCTAGTGTAGTTTTTGAAAAATTCTGTTTAAAGATGCATTCTACTTAAGGACGTTTTTCGTGGGTGGTTCCTTGAAAGTCGTTAAATAGTAAATATAGTCAACTGTAGTTTATATTTTATCGAACAATTTTATTTTATTTTAAAAATTTCATGCCGAATAAAAAATCTGTTTCTGTGCCAGTGTGAATTTTGGTATTTGTCGACATTTTCTGTTGACTGTCAACATTTACATACCAAAGACATTGGCAAAAAACGACTTTTTCCGGTGAACCACCAGTGAAAATAGACTGTCTCCAATTTCAGTCTTTCACGGTAACGTATTTATTTATTCTTCTCAAAAGAATAGTTAGGAAATTGTGTACTTTGTAACTATAATTCGGTTAAAGGTGTTTTCAATGAGTATTAAAAATTGGAGAAGCAAAAAAAAAAAAAAAAAATCTTATCTGTATCGTATCTATCGTGCATTTTTTGGCTGCCATGAAGTTTTAATGATCTGTGCAATTAGAGTGTGCCACTGTTGCAAGAAAACGATCTGGGTACGAGGAAATGCAGCCCACCCGTTGTGTTTGAAATTCTTTATAATCATCATCCTTACGTGAAAAGTATTTTCGGCATCCCCAGAGCTCTGGATCGAATTCCTGTTTCCTGTCACTCACGTTTTGATGACAGGAAACACGCTGCCGCTATTCGTTTTAAACTCTCCAGCAGATCGTCTGTTTGCAAATAAAATAGCATGTGCTCGCTCGTACTCCGTCTAACAGCGGATTTATCCGGGTTTAAAAAAAAATGAATCCGTCGTATACTCCAAAAGCACAGGTGTACACTCAAAATCCATCCGAGTAAAAAATAGCTAATTCCTATTCATTTAATGCGACATAAAGGGATGATATTAAAATGTTCACCTCGCTCTCATTAGCTTGATAAGCAGGAATTAATTAATTTTATGCAACGAGGAAATTTTGTAGTTTTCGTACTTCAAATACCATGTGCTTCTTCAATGGTGCGTCAGCCCAGGGTGGGCCATGCCCTTTTAGAATCAATTTTCAGGTCAATCCTCTTCTTAAAAAGGCCTCCAGTTTTTAATTTTAAGAATTTTCAAGTCTGTTTCGAGACAGTCGATCTACTGGATCTCAGGTTTTGTCCTTTTTCGGGTTTCCGACGGCTTGATACAGTGCTCGCCGCTTATTAAAATCACATTTGTTCCGAGGATATTTGATTTCATTAGGCGGCTGATTTTACAAACTGGCATGCATAAAATTACAAAAAAAAAAAAAAGTTGAAAAGTTTGGAATATAAAATTATGTGTTTACTGTTATCTTTCTTATTTCTACTTATTCCTTCAGAAAAGAAAATTGAAGGGGCAAATGGATAAAGGTGATATGTGACATTTGAATTTCGCCGATTTACACAAATTCAAATTAGTGTGTTCAATTGTGTTAACTCGCAAACACAATTGAAGGGGCAAGTGAATAAAGGTGATATGTGACAATTTTTAAATTTCTAGAAAAAGCTTTCAAAAAAAAAAAAAAAAATGTATTACCTTTTCACCTTCATTCATGGTAAAAAGTATGTTTTTCCAAAATTGTCACATATATCACCTTTATCCACTTGCCCCTTCAATTCGAATTTAACTTATATGTGTAAAGTACACTCTTTTTAAATTACACAAGGGGTTTAAAATATTGCCTTATTGTTGTTTGAGATTTGAGAAACCGAATTTGAAAGTAAATATTCAACATCATTTGAGAATTTGATTTTATTAAAGGATAGTTTTAAGATGTTTTGACACAGACATGATACTGTTCGTTCAGAGTTGATTTCATAAAGCGGCTGATTTTATAATCCAGTGATTTTATTAGTAGCGGGCACTGTACTTTAAATACCAATCAACTAATATATCAACAGGTAGGTTGTAATATATCGCTTGAAACACATTTTTTGCACTCGCATCTCGACTTCCTTCCAAGAAATCGCGGCGCTCGTGATTTGGTTCCTCAAAGGGGCGATAAATTTTTAAGGCGCGATGGGTATTTAGAAGAAAAAACAGTAGTAACAAAAGGGTAGAGAAAATCGAACTTCAAACATGTACCAAACCGGTTGTTCAGAGTTCAGACAATTAATCACAAGTTAAGAAAGAAACAAATTAAAGTTCAAGAGGGTCCTCCTTGCACCTCGGATGAACCAAAAGAGTTATTTTGTCATTCAGTGTAAATTTTATGAATTTTCAGATTTTCAATTTGTTTTCTTTCAAAATTTTTAGTTTCAATGATTTTAATTCCCCCCAGATTCCAGTGTAGAAAAGAAGATAATTTCTTGAAAAATGTACTTTTGTTTTTTGAGAAGTACGTCGATGATCTTAGTTAAATGTTACCCTTCAAATGCTTATCAGTTCGCTTTATGGAAGAAAAAAAATAAATAAAAGCATTTTATTTATTTATCAATATTTTTAGTTTAAAAGTGATTTTTTTTTTTGCTTTATTGCGTACATTTTACTTCAAATTTAAGTTAGGTACTTATCTTTTTAATAATATCGATGTTCACTTGCACCAATTTACAGTTTTTTCGAGAAAGAAAGTAGGGGGGGGCATAGGTGTAAGTCAGCGTCTTGAAGGGGACGATGAGAGAGCCACAAGCAAAAACAATAAAATTAAAAAAATAAAAATCTACCATATTCTGATTCTTCAGTCTCGCACTGGTTGGAATTAACAAATTTTCATTCATGATGGAGACATTTCAGTATATTAATGCAAATTTATTTCATTTAAAAAATTTTCAAAATAAGATTAAAATGTATTTTTAAAACAATATGCATTCTTTCCTTTTGTTAATATGCCAAGATTTTGCTCAATAACATGGAAAAACTGCAAGTTACAAATAATTTGTATTTCATAATTTATAAAATTAATTTTGAACTTGTGGGAGACATGTCTCATGGCCCTCAAAAGGGTGATATATATGAAAGACATTTTTTTTTGAAAGAAATATGCTTAAGTACGTGCGTAAAAAGCTAAGCTATGCAATTTTTTTATTTTTTAATGTTTCTTTGATACTAGCTTTATTTATAACTGTAAAATTTTTGTTAAAGACCAAGTGTAGCACGGGCAGTTACAAAAGTAAAGGCGCTTCCACGAAAAAGCCGCCACGTTGTCTCGTACTTCAGAAGAGCTAATATATTTCATTAAAAAGTTATATTTTAAAGAGGAATCAACAAAATTACCTTTTTGTCTACGATATATATACGCCAGTGATTTCTTAAGCAACAAAATTTTGTTCTCAGTAACCATTTTGAATTATCTGTAATCCCTGTGGCAGAAAGCTGCCGACACGGTGGCATTGTCGCAGAATCAAGGAGATAGTGTGCAGAAAGATTTTTGTGATTGGGAGGAAAAAAAATATGTGTGTATAAAAAAACAGCCATCAAAAAAAAAAAAAAATCCTATAGTATTAATGTTAACATTTCTATAAATATAAAAACCTTGTGTTACTGTAAGAGGGTTGCATATATATTTATTATTGAAGAATATTCTAGTGTTGCAGAAAGAAATTGGTTCTAGAAAATTTGTCGCAGAAAGCAGAAAAAAAAATTCTGCCACAGGGCCTGTAATGAAATACGCTGAGTCACATGCAGGACAAAATGTCCGTTTTTCCGTAGAATGACCCTACAGAGCAATCGATATCGTGTGTTATTGGTATGGGGATTTCAAAAATTCAACGAGCAAATGCAAAACTCTAAAAAATAAAGTAAATGGAATGGAAAATCCTGCAAATTGTTATTTCTGCAGTGCTGTGAACGAATACCGAAAAAAAAAAAAAAAAAAACTTTTACAGAGATTGTCAATGAGAACTTTAGTGAAGAATGAAAAGCCTGCGGAGTGTGATTTCTGCCGCAGAGCTTCCAACCGATACAGAAAAGAGTGTTTTACAGAGATTTGGCAATCTTAAGTTTTGCGAAATGAAAAACCCGTGGAGTGTGGTTTCTGCGATGTTCGAATCGATGCAGAAAAGACAGTTTTACAGAGTTTGTCAATGAAAATCTGGATATTAAAATGGGGTTTTATAAGAATTTTGCCATATGAACACTTAACTGACTTTGACGTTATTTGCCTTTCCATTTTGTTTAATTACTTCAGTTATTAGTTTTCTGTCGAAATTTTGCTTTCATCTCTCCAACGAAAGAAGTAAAATTTCAATAATGCTGAAAAATTAGATTTTTAGCCTGGAATTTTAAGGAAGCAGTTATTGATCTTTGACAAAATAAAGTTTTTTTGATAAAACATTGAATTCTTCTTAAAATTCAGGATGCAATGACGTCACTTTAATTTTGTGTATTGTGTTAGAGGTTATAGTTTTTTCGTTGGTTTCTATGAAACTGCGGGACATTTTAGGACCGAGTCTCGCTGGTCTAGGCAATTTTATTCTGTTATTTTTTTTAACCTATAGACTGATGATAATTATTTTAAGTTATTTCATTATCTCTGACGAGAGCTATATGCACTATAAACCTGTTCTTACTATTCATTCCTTTAAATATAGTTCGTAAAATATTTTTGTGTCCCAAGTTGTAGTAAATATGATCACTGTCGCAAAAGTTAGCTTGCATGTCTGTAGGCATGCCTTTTGCACTAAATTCTCCAATTGTTTCTAATATTTATGTGGTTGACGAGTTAAGAAATTACTTCCTTAACCTATCTCTTTTTAGGTGAAATCATTTGGTATAGGATATCCACTACGCTGCGCCGCTTTTTTATGTTTTGTATGAATTCCCATCTTCTATTAAATCTATTTTAGTGCATAAAAAAGACGACTAATTTGAAAATGTCCACTGGTCCTTGACCGAAAATTTGTCCTTTCAAGTTGAGTAGAGAGAGATAATTTAAATAGACAAATACAGTCATGACAGTATAAAAACCTAATGACAAAATCAGTAACAGTAAGAAAGATTGTACTGACTGAGAAAAGGGTTTAAAACTTGACTGAAAATTTTAAGGATTTAAATGATTTAAATCAAAATAATGAAAAAAAAATCATTTGTCTTGTTTTTTAATTATGATTAAAATCACGGATTTAAATCAGTTAATTTAAATCTTTGACATCGTGTTTATGTCGCTCTTCTTCCTAGTTTTTTTTTTTTTTTTTTTTTTTTTTTGTCTTTATTTTTGGAGTAGTCTAGGCCCATTTGTGGCTCGTTTACGAAGAAACCCATTTCAACCAGCCACGTCAAAAGACAACTTTAAAATGGTTTATCTTCTGCTGCGGAATCCCAATTGAAACAAAAATTGCTTCAGTGTTTCAGATGCAGATTGATTTCTACTCTCATCAGTTTTGACACTTCAGTTCTGCCTTATGGGATGAAATGGTGCCAAATTTCTTTTTTGCTGCGATACTGTTGATTGTTAGCGATGCTTTTTCATTTGCTGTTGCCCCCTCTATATCCATAATGTTACAAAGTTGCAACGTGATTCATTCCCTTCAGGCCACTTTGTGTCGCAGCTCCGATCATCAATCATAGGTGAAGCGCCGGCTTTGCATTCGCACACATTTCTTGCCTGCATTCGAATCGGACGTTCTCGCCTGTTATTATTATTATTTTTTTTTCTGTTTGCTTATTGATTGAATGAAGGGGATGGTTTGAAGTAAGAAACACCTTTGGCAATGCTTTTATCATTTGCAGGCAATCGATCAGACACTCTGTAATTTATGTAGACTGATTGTAATAGTTTTTTCTCTCTCTCCTCTTACTTTGAAGACCTCGTTACTGTGACATCGTTTCATAATAAAACGCCGAAAATGGGGTTGCCTGTTTCGGTGCTGTGAGAATGCTAAAGGGGAAAAAAGTTATAGAACGTCAATAAAATAGTAATAAGGCTTCATTTGCTTGAGGACTCAGCTTTTGTATTTCTTTCCAATTTTTTGCGATTCTCCCCCTTCCCCCAGACTATATGGATGAACATACTGCCTTGGAATGGTTAATTGCAGTCTCCACAAAAGTGTGTTAAACAGATGTTTGGAGAAACACTTCTACATTCCTGGTAACATCAACCAAATAATAAAATTTGAAGCTTAAAAAAAAATATTTTTCGCGGAAATTGAGTAATTATGTTTGTACAATAAAGCTGAAGTAAGGCAGACAACAAAATTCGAAAAAGAACAAAAAATAATGAAAGGAACAAAACATAATGTAGATTTTACATTTTTCTGACCAAGGCAATAAAGTGCATTTTTTTTTTCATTAGAAATTTAGCCCTAAGTGGTAATAACTTTTTCTGCAACAAAGCTTTTGTTGCTAGAGTATCCATTTAAATTATACGGTTACAAAACTGAAAAAATGAGAGTAACCGGACTTGGATGGAAGGAAGATGATCCAGCTTAGTTCGAACAATGAATGTATCGGGAACATTTTAATGCAACTTAAAGTACAGTATTCAAATACTTTGTATTTTAGAAGCTGTATGCATGTCTATAATTTCATTTTGTTTCTACTTGCATTTACGTAAAATTTATTTTGATTTTTAAACTGGTCTTGAAAATGTAAAATCTGTTTGAAATTAACAGTATTTTCTTTTTTCTTGCAGGTAAGTTCCTGATTTTATTCATTTTAAGAGTTTGGTAAGTTTGTCACTACTTATAGATTAAAATTTCTGAACTGTATTTTTAATGGAAAAAAGCTCATTTTGACTGGACGGGGGGGGGGGGTGATTTTAATAAAGAGAATTTTCATTATTTTAAAAGAAAGTTTTACAAATTAAGAGCCCAAAGAACTGACACCTCTGCCCATCCTTATGTTTTTCAATAATTTTTCATTTAACTTTATAATTTATGCAATTCTAAGAAAGTAAAAAACTTAGAAACACTACTAAAGTACTTAGATCTACTTTATATCTTCTCAATCATTTAGTAAATACTTAAATTTAGGGATTGTTGATGAAAATTTAGTATCTTCCTGGAAAACAGGCAATTTGAAGCAAAATAAACTTTTTGTATTACTTTTAAGTTTGAAATTCACTTTCTTCAACTTAAAAGGCTCTTTTTTTCTTTTTCCGTAATTTCTGTACCTGAGAGCTAGACCAATTTAGGTCCACTTTCCTTACTTTTCAAGAGAGCCCAAAAAGCCTGTCAGATGCATACAAAGAATTGGACTCGCTCTCTTTTAAAGCTGCTAAATAATTGTGAATGAATCTCTTTAATAAAATAGCGTTCTCATGGGGTGATGCGAGATAAGATTCTACATACAATGCAGTAATCCAGTGAAAATAGCCATTTTTGGACTAACGCCAATCTGGCTCTTAGATACAAATTTAAGTCTTGCAATCGCTCTTAAATTCTATAATAGCTTTCCCCTTTGAAACAAAGGCGTATATAAGGGGATGGGCCCAGGGGGCCCGGGCCCTTCCAAAATCAAGGAAATTTGTCTCGAAATAATTTTAAAAGATTTTTTCAAAATTTAAAGGTCCCTAATTTCTCCCTCTTTCGCTAAACATCATTAAAGATAATTAAAAATTGCAGTTAAGAGCCTTAACGCCGAGAAGTTCCAGGAGAGCCACTGCGTTCAAATCTTCTATTTTTCCGAAGTTCCCGGTTTTTCACCCGCAATTTCTTCAAGCCCCCTTCATTTCAATTTCCCTTGTTTTTTACAACTCTATATGAAAACACCATTAAAAATCGCAAGCATTTTAATTGACCCATAACACAAACAATGCGCTCACAAAACAATCGCCAACCGTTTTCTTTCCTCAGCGAGGAAATAGCGCATCTGTTTCAAACAATTTGCCTCACCGTTGGCCTTAAAACGCTGCTGTGTATCTCTTTTGTTGTCTTCAGCGTGCGGAAATATAGGTGTTTAAACTTGGGTTCTAGTTCGTTTTAAGTGACGTATTAATATTTCCAGAATGACACAATAATCGCCCATTCTCATTTTATCCTGGTGCGCGTTTCTGCCGCAGTGCTCTGCTTTTCTGAAAATGAGATATCTGACCTATACCTTTAGGTGGTATAGGTTTGGATCGTTTGGTACAAGGTTAATGTTTTGATTGAATTATTTCTGACCAGCGAAACGTGCCGGAATAATGAAATGTATATTGATCTGAGCTGCCAAAACATTTTTCTAACGCCGTTTGCGAATTAATAAATCAATTATCTGTTTTTAAGTTTGTCATTAGTTTTCCCCTTCCCCAATGTTTGCCATTCTACTTGGCATGTATGAAAGGGTAATTTTCTTTGTGATATTCGGAATATGCTGAAGTTGTATATACTGGTAGTAGTCTGCACTGCGAGTCTCCGTGCCTTCAAGATAATATCAGCATTCTTTTTTCAAGGCTCTTTTTAAGTGATTTACCCGCCCATACAATTTATTGATGGTTGTGCTAATTTAATTTGATTATTCTTGTAGTTCTGAGGAACAATTTGGCTAAAATCAAGATAAACAAAACGTGATTAATGTTTTACGTGCAAGTAGCTTATTAATTTCGTACTAATGTTTTTTTTTTCTCTTATGTTGCTGATTTTATTTTTTATGTTAGTGTTAAAAAATGCAATAAGAGAAAATAAAGAAAAATAAAGAAACTCTTTATAATAGAGTGAGTGTGCTCCATCTGTTTCTTTCATAGAAAAGAGATAAAATGTAATTTCAATGCATTAAAGTCATTGGAAGTATAAAACGTTTATTTTTCTTTTATTTATCCAGTTAAATCTTTTTCTTTTTTTTTTTTAAGAGATTGAGACAATCCTACAGTATCCAACTTCTTTCACAATAATAAAATATTTTACTGCGGTTTGAAAACTACAGTCAACAGTGCATTGAAGACTACAGTTGGTGGCAGTTACTAATTATAATCTCCCGATGTGATAAGAAAATAAAAGTAATATAATATACTCTTTAATTTTTTAATGAATTTATTCCGCTGATTTTAATTGTAAATTTCTATCATTTTCATAACTAAATACAGTTAAACTCCGGTAACTTGGCGAGCCCACAATGAAATAACTGGTGTCAATGTCTCGAATGTAAAATACAAGAAGCTTTATCACTACTCAGCAATGCCCCCTTCCTCCAGTTTCCAAATGGATAGAATTTCTAGAAAAAATTTCTCCTTGTACTTATAGTTTTCCCAGGCTTACATGTTTCACCAAACTTGGAGGACTTCTCTTCTCTATCTCTTCTCTACTAATAATAAAGCTGAAGGTGGTTCTGTCTGTCCTTTCTTTCTTTCTTTCTTTCTGTCTGTCTGTCACGCGCGTAGCGCCAAAACCGTTCGGTCGATTTTCATGCCACTTGGCACAAAATTAGTTTCTAGCATGTAGTTTTGCACCTCGAAGCGATTTTTCGAAAATTCCATTTCGTTCTTTTTCTATTCGAATTCTTAGCGGAAATTCGATAAAATAGGGAAGAAATATTTCACACACATTTTCAAGTCTTATGTCATTCGAAAGCTTGGAATTTTCTGCACAAAATGAAGTTTTTTCGAAGTTTCTACGATCATCAGGAGAGCTGTAACAATTGTTTTTAGAATCCCGAAATTCAAGGCTTACCTTCAGTAAAGCAAGCCAAACGATTCTAAAATGGTTGAACTTTAGAATAAAATTTGTTTGAAAAGAGAGATAAAATGAATTATTTTATCAACGGAAATCAATTTTTCATGTTGTTACTATGGTTACGTGTTCATACTTATTTTTGTTTCTTTCTTTTTCCAGGGTTGCCAGCGTCTATCTTCGTAGGCTACGGCCAGACGTAGTATTTTTGATTCTACGGTAGTATTTTTTCGGCCCAAATAAGTAGCGTAATATGTTTCTGGCAACCCTGTTTCCAATACACTAATGACTTAATTAAAAGATTTGGCGGATTTTTTTTTTTTTTTCATTTTCATAGATTTTGCATTTCAGCAACATTGATTTTGGCAACGTTTGGAAACAGTAGTATTTTGTAATATTTTTTTTAGAGGAGGCGTAGTTTTTTTTTGTTCCAATTCTCTGGCAACCCTGTCTTTTTCCGGTGAAGCGGTGAAGATGCTTTGGGACCCTGCTTGGCGCGTTTTCAAAAAGTCAACTACGCCAAATAGCTAGGGTTACCACGCTTGGCGCGCCTATCGTTCATTTAGCGAGAAAAGGGTACCTAAAGCACAGATTAACGAAATATCGTATCAATTGCGATATTGCATCGTTTTTTTAAAGTGTTTCATTTCGGAAAATGTATTGTTTTGTTTTTTAAGCTAAGAAAGAAAACTTTCTTCTTCTCTTAAACTTTGGTAAGATTTCTGTTGGTTCCTGTTATCAACAAAATTGTTCTTATTTTCTCTTTTGGCTTATTTTTGTCCATCTCCCTTGGGGTTGCATTCGAATGTTCCAAGGGGGTGTTTTACCCCATTTGTCGGGTAAATCAGTGTTTTCAATGCAAGGTGATATGAATTGGTTAACAAAAGTGATATGAATTGGCGCGACCACTTGGCGATATATCGCCAAGCTTTTGATCGCCAAGTATTTGACGCCAATTGGCGAAAAAAATTTTTTTTTGATTTAGGTTCACTTTGGCGCTGTTGGCGATATTTTGCGAAAAATCCACTGAATGATGTTAAAATCGATGATATTTAGGAGATAAATCATTGTAAAACATTTTTTTGCATTGTTTCGTAGCAAACTAGGGATACAAATGTTTGAATTGTTATCTTGCTCACTCCAAGCACTATTTTAGCACTTAAGGCATCTACTAAGAAATTTACACGTAAAATTAAGTAGTGTGGGGTCCATATCAGATCTTTATATCACTTTGAAGGAATTATAGTTGAATAAAACTAAAATAGAGCATTTTTTCTGCTATATCAATTATTTTACAAATGAACTTTTAATTTTATACCACGGGCAAAGCCGTGCGGGCACCGCTAGTATATTATAAAAATGATTTTTATCCGCACCGCAAGTTTTACTATCGATAAAGATCGCCGGGGATCAAATGGTAAAAAAAAAAATATATATATAGTTGGAATTCGAGATGTAGAGGTTTGGGGGCAAAGTTATTTGAGATACGAATGAGGGAAAACATTGAATTTGTGCTATAAATGCAGGGAAATTGAAAAATTCCGACATAGAGAAGTTTTCGAGATTGATAGGTTGGAGTGTACAAGAATCCTGCAGCAATAACCAAAATTCTCGTTTCTGTAATCAAAGGTATTCAGGTTATAATTAACATTCCTTCTAATGTCATAAGCTGCGTCCCTTTTATTTCATAAAAAGAGAAGTTCTTATTCAGCTTGACGAAACATTTTTACTTAATTTATTCATTCGAAAGATTTAAAAGCCTTTAAAATGAACAATTTCTCATTTAATTTTTTCCCTTGTATTCATTGCTTTTAATCTTTTCTTAATTACCTCACGAATTCGTAGCTGAATTAATTTTTTTTTCCGAGTGAGATTTACTTACTTCAACGCAATTAGTTGCCAGCTCCTCATCTGTGAAACGTTAATTGTGGAAATGTTTTTCGTCTGCAGATCGTTCTCAATGGATAAAGTAATCAAAACCTAATGAGCAAACTTTTATGCATGATATTTTGCAATTTATCATGCTGAAGCTATTTATTTCTTACATACAAGTTTCATCAGAGTTTTCGCTTTAAACTAATTAGCCAACTATACGTTCCACTGAGTTTTTACCCCCTCCCCCTCTTTTATCTTCCTTACCACGATTTACAACTTTTTTTCCTTCATTTTTCTTAACGCTTGAAGGCCAATTTATGCTGCCTTAATAAGAAGCAAATGAGAATCGATAACTAGTTCTTTTATTAAAATATCTTAACAGCTGACAAGTAAATAGATTTAATTTTGCGAACACCAGAGAGTGGCAAGTTTGTTAATGTGGCTCATTAAGATATTGAACCACAACTATTGACTTCTTTTTCTTCAGTCTGTGTCGCAATCGATCTTAACATTGATGTCTGACGCATTATTACATGCGATGTGTACATGTTTTTCGATTGAATAAATTGACGACTCCGCCCAAATTTAAATTAACGATTGGAGGCATTAAATAGGATTGACGTCTATTTATGCTGTCTTTCGAACTATTATAATTATCTGCTGTTTTCACTGAGCTATTTTTTCTTATTTCAAAATTTTACTTTCTAAAAGTATTGGCTGGTGAAATTTTAGCTCAAGTAACAAGAACAAATGGTCATTCAATAGAACTATGATTTTCTCTGTTTTTGTAATTTAGTCTAAAGAAATTACGTTTTTGAATGATGAATACTAAACATAATTTTCATTTGTCTTGATTATTATCAAAAATTGAATGAAAAAAAGGAAGATCGCAGTTCAGTGACATGCCGCATCTACAGCCGTCCACTACTGCGAAAGTAGGCGGTGAAGGATTTTGTGTTGAATTGACGTCATGTCCCATAATGTTAAATGTATACAGCAATCAGGCTTGCAAATTGCTGGAATTTGAGCATGTTCCTCAAACCAATAGTTTTAACACAGTGATAGACTGCGTTATCACCGGTAAAACTTTCGTCGTTACTTTAATTCACAAAGTCAGAGAATGTCTACAAGTGTTGAAATTCATATGACTTACTGGTTCTTATTCAAACTTTACTGGTTGTGGCATAACATAACCACAACCAGTAAAGTTTTATTCTCTTTGATCAGAGGACATAACACTTCCCGTGCAAAGATAGCTGTTAGGTCTGCCACTGGCAGCTTGCAAAAAGCATTGTTGTCACAAATTTGGGTTCATAAACTTTTAGGGTCTAACTACGCAAACCCTGTCACCAATTCTTATCGACCAGAATCATGACACATTTCACCCAAGCAATATCTTAACAGTGGAAGTGTCCAATCTATAGGTTCACTACAACCAGCACAGTAGGGGCGTAACATTCGAATGCGTTGTTGTTAATGAAGGCACTCGAGTCATTCTTCTGCTGTCATAACCATTGACACCAAATTTCGGTGCATTGTCTTGAACATGTCTGTAGTACATCCAACATTAATTGCTGTTATTTGAATCAGTGCACTTGATTTTTTTCTGTCCATACGTTGCTGGTGTCGGACAAAGTATACAGTGTCGTTCACTACATTTTCCAATGAGGAAGGTAATGCTTGAAATTGTAGAACTTTAACGTACTTTTAAATTTGTGACTCGAGAATTTTTGAAACTTCAAATTTTTGAAATGGAACTCCCATGAGTCTCAAGTTCCTCAGATGTATTCCGTTCTCTGAATTTATTTAATCATTACTATTATTATTATTTAAATAACGGGGTAAAATAACTTTCCTTTTGTAAAAAATGCAACATTTTAAGAGTAACTTAAACTTACGAGCATATTAATTTTCGAACCCAATTTGTTCGCTTTTAACTGCCGAAATTTTAAAGTGTAGAAAGTCGAAAATACTTTACCTAGAGTACTTGACATTCCTTTTTGAAGTGTTTCGTGATTTGCTGAAATATCCTCCACATTTTGGCAGTTTTTTAGCTCCTACTCCTCCCAAATGTCTTAAAATAACTCTTGTTGTTGGAATCCCGTCTTCAAGTATCACGGTCAGCATATGCTTTAAATTGTTTACAAAAGTAGTGGGTGCTGAGGGAATGGAAACATCAACAGTAAAAGTAAACTAGTGCGTTTTTCGTTCCTCAAACTGATGCCTAAAATGGTAAGTGATCTGTCTTCTCTTTTGAGGCCAGTTTCCAAGCTTTTGGTTTCTGTGTAGTTTCAAGCTATTTCATCGGCAGTCTTGTGTGTACTCGTTTTCGTTGAAAGTTATTTTATGTGTGATAACTCTCTCTGAATTTTTACAAATTGAAATTTAAATACTTTTTAAAGTTGTCTTAATGCGTTGTTTTTAAGAAAGGTTTGGAATTGCTTACTTTTCATGAAGAGCATACAATGATGATTGGGTACAAAATTACAGAAAAAAGTATAAGATGCAGTTTTTTGCGTGTAAAAAGGCATTTTAGTGAAAATTTATGTTGCATTTTCCCTGTTAGCTGCTCGTTTTTTTATTCCATTTATTTTTGTAGATACATATATTTTTGTACATTATTTACTCTGCTTATGACGTAACAAAACTTGTTTCAACTATAAATCGGTTTAGCGAGGAAAAAAAAAGTTTTATGTTTGTTTTATGAAAATAAATATTTTAAACTCGAACTAATTAAATTGTGAACTGGACCAAGACTTTAAATGAATGATTGTTATGATAATGTTATTCTTTGACGAATCGCTAGAAATAAACTAGGATTATTTTGTTGAGTTATTTATTTTGAATCGTTTGAAGTTTTCCGCATCATCGGAAGTTAATTAGTTTTCGGAAAATATATTGTTATTGCACGTTTGGACTATCATTTTCTTCACGTGATCAGTATTTTCTTGTTATGGATTTCATTATTTTCACTTAATTTTCGATGGAAGGTATGGTGTGCTTTTAACATTTTGACTATTCTACTTGAAGAGAAAAATTAGTTCTGCAAATCTGAAAAAATTACGAAATTTGCCATTTGTAGCAACGTATTTGCGTTGTTATTTGTTTATTTTTTAACCTATCTTGAATTGTTCATGCTCATTTTCCTGTACAAAATGAAATGAAAAAACTCAGTTCGGTAACACGTTCTTCGATGCTTTGTAAAAGTCAGATGGACATTGCTTTGTATTGAAGAAGCGTTAAGTGAAAAATGCTAAAAATGATGTGATATTAGGTAAAATCGATAATTTGTCCAGAAAAAAGCACATTTATGATTGAATAATTTTTTTCCATAAATAGCTATGGAAGGTGCATGCGTTATCTATATGCTCATAGTTAAAAATAACACCCAATATCAGAACTCATAAAATAAATAATTTTGAGTAATCTCATTCGGAACTCACAGCAGAAGAGATATATATCGAAAACTAAAAGCAGATCTTTAAAATATATTCTAATCTAATTTAAGTAAACCTTTAAAAATAAAAATACTGTGAGCCATTAATATCTTATTAAGAAACAATGCTAAAGGTTTTACTTCATATCCAAGATATGTTTCAGATGATATATAATACTCAGTGTGCAGAAAATGATGTTTTATTTCCTTTTAAAACCGGGCTCTGCGAATAAGGGTCATGAAATGCACGAAAGAACGCGCTTTACATGTCCCCTTTCCTCGCTTGGCTCTTTAAACAGAATGCCATATCTGGGTTAATATTTCCTTGTGTGTCCACGCACACACAGACTTGACGTCTGCCGATTTATGCTCTTATTCAACCTGTCAAAATACCAACAAAACGAATGAAAGCTTTTCGCGCTCTTGAATTGTTTGCGAGTTTTGTTGTCGCTCGAAAGAAAATGCCGTTCACCGATTTTCGGTGGAAACTGTCCTCTGGGTTCTGAGAAAAATTGTACTGATTTTTTTTTTTTTTGTATTATTAGATGTTATTTTCTGCAGAAAATAATTAAAGGCGCAAGTGGATAAAGGTGATATGTGACAATTTTTTAAACTTACTTTTTACCATGGCTGAAGGTGATAAGTCCATCAGTATCATGTCCCCTTAGTCACAGAAATAGTTGATAACTAAGAATATGACCCCGTTTTACCCGTTGAGAAAAATCCATTAAAAAAATAACACAGCATATTTTTGAAAGCTTTTTTAGAAATTTAAAAAAGTGTCACATATCACCTTTATCCACTTGCCCCTTCAACTTATACTTCTTGCAGAACCCTAATAATGCTAATCGAAAGTCGATACACTAAAATGTTATATATAAACAAAAACATACTTATAATTTGCATGCGGGACTCAGTTGTAGAACTTCTTCCAATTTCATATGATTTTTTTTTTTTTTTTTTCAATATCGGCAGAATTCAGGCTATTTACGCATTGAAATAAGTTTGGATTATTGCAGAGCTCCCATACTTTTTTTTTTTTTTTTTGGTAGAAATTGAACTTTGTGTAAAACATATCGTATACCGAGAATAAAAGAAACACATATATATTTTTTAAGTCTGTGGGAATTTTATGCTCATCCAATTTAAACAGTGTCTTTCATTCTCGGTATACTGTATGTTACCACGAAAGATCGATGTTGGATAATGTCAATATTAACCAGTTTTTCACCCGAAATATTCAGTCCTTTACCGATGGCTATAGTATGCTATGCAAATGTTGACATTCACGTCCGAATGTTGATATGTACCAGATTTCGACCTCTCACAGTTATGTAACCGATATCATTTCTTAGTGAACCAAATTCAGCTAGCGATTTTAAATGCTTCCCATTTTAAGGATCTGCTAGTTGGTTTGTGAAGCTCAAGCTCTCCTTGTCAATTTTCTCTGGATTCAACGATGTCCTTTTTCGTAGAAAAATTTTCCCTCCATTAATATTGAATTTCATCATATTTAGCCTTGAGATATATTGTTCTTCTGCTACTGAAAGCTATAAATTGTCTGAAATATCTGCCATTACAAAGTTTTTTTTTTTCGAAGAGCTGTTTACAATCGTAGTTTTTTTTTTTTTTGTGAAGGGCCTTTTTCCGCAATCGTATCTTTTGGAAAGGATGCAATCCTCGGCTTTAAATGTTTTTTAACATTCTGGACCCTTTTGGGGTGTTCTTGCCCTTTTGGGAGAGAAGTGCTCCTTTGAAAATATTTCCCTGTCCTTCTGCCCTTCGTTTTAGAATCCACGCTAAAAAAGAATGAATATTATCTCTGTTATCGTATTATAAAAAAGTAACAAATATTGTTACTTTCGCTAGAATTTGCCTTCTGGTGTGCCAGTTTTTTCATCAGTCTTTGCAGTGTATCTGCATCTGTACAAAAAATACTGTGTTAGGATTAGGACTTCATTTCCTGCAAAAGAACTGTGGGAGCGGTGTACTCTGCAGCACCTATTTTCATGTGGATCGTCTCTTTTCTAGTCAATATTTGAAAGTTCAACAAAAATGCTGGAACTGAACTTCGGTTAACTTCCGTGAAAATTAAGCCCTGATTAGGATTGACAATATGTCTTGGAAACCTAGGGTACTGAAGGGTTGATCCCAATCAAAAGGTTGGGATTGGGATCCCCTTCCTCCCTCTCGCTGCGTGTCTAAAAAAAATAATTTTACGTGAGGTTTTTTTTTTCTTTTTCTTTTTTTTTTAAACTTCGCGGAGCTAAGAAATTTAAAGCAAATAAACTGAAAATTCTGCAACCTTCACCTTGCATCATTTTATCGCCCTAAATACTGTTAGAGATGGGACATCAAAGGTCATGACAACGTTTGTTTTGAATGTTTTAACACTCTTTCGTCGCGATTTCACGCTGGAGACTTCGTTAAGGGTGCTAATTGCTGCAGAGGAACGGAAACGATGGGAATCTGGTCGATTACCCCTTGCTGATTTTTGACATTAATTGCAAACACCCATTCCGGTCGTCTCCTGCCATTAGCTTCGCCGACACGCTCGGTGCAGAGAGCAAAAAGCACATAAACGCTGCGAATTAAAAGAAGCGTCTTCATCTTCATATGCACACGTGTCTTGTGCTCAGCCAACCGAAAATCTCCCCCATCACCGTCGTGCTGCCAGTTTTTTTCTTTTTCTTCTCTCCCTTTTCTTATTCGTCTGGTCGCTCTTGCGAGAAAATGCACGCATTTCGATAATTGTTATTGTTTTTTGGTGTCCGGAGCAGCGCTTTATTGCCGAGGGATTCCTCCCGTTAACCCCTTCCCTTTCGCTGGAGGTCATTGACACGTTTTGCGATCGTCAATACGCAGTAAATCTCGGTAAGGCCGACGATGTTTATTGCGACACAAAATCTGGTCGATCATCGAACGCCGATTGTGTTAAAAGTATTTAACGACCTGATAAGTAGGCGAAGGATCAATCATATCAGCTTTGTGTGCGGTGAAAACTATTCCGGGAATCATTCGGAGATGCCAAGAGTAACCAAACAAAACCGGCTTTTGGCGATTGGCGAAAGTTTGTTTTACTTTTTAAATCCGCTGTTAATCTGCTTAGGGGCCATTCCATGGAAAGCTGACACTTTGTCCCGCAAGTGACAGCTGATATGTTCCAGAGGAAAAGCACCAAAACTGGCATAGGTACGGTAAACCGACATACCAGTGTTTTTCTGCAATAAATGACTCCACTAAAGTCGCTTATAGCTGAAAAACTCTGGTATGTCGGTGTACTATACTTAAGTCAGTTTTTGTGCCTTTCTTCTAACTAATAATATTAATTGAAAACGGAATTTGACAACATTTCATTGCTTAAAAACTACAGACGTATGTGCTATTTTTAACCAAAAAATTTTTCCATTACCTTTCAAATATTTTATTTTTTAAGGCAAGAAGATATTAGCTATCACGTGCAGGACGAAATGGCGGCTTTTTTGTTTAATAACCCTTGGTCGTCTCTAGCTCGGTATCACATTATGCTTTTACTTGAAACCTTACTTTTTAATCCTCACAAAGGTGATATCATGACCCTGAACATGACTAAGTAAACAAATGGTCAAGCAACTATAAACTAACCATGTAAAAAGCAAAAAATTAACTTCAAGCAGCGGGCGTATCTCATTTTAATTTTGCAATGCCTCATAACTATAGAAATAAGTTTCATAAAATCTGCAGTCATCTAATTCTTTTATTTGCATAAATTAAAGAATAGAACGCAAGAGATCAAGAGAAAGCCCTCACCTCACTGCTAACGTCTATTGATTATGGATGTATAATCTCTTCATATTCATTTAGAATCATAGCTCAATGATTTACACTTAATATGCAACGGTAGTCTTTACTGTTTGTTTTAACTTTTTATGCATAACAAAGCGATCCCCTAAGAACGTACATGTCTTCTAAACTTAGTGAATTTATTCGATATTTATCTTCACTTTCGAACAGTTCTTCATCGAGTGGTTGTTTTACTATGTGTCAACTGTCGCAGCCTCTAAAGGAATAAAAAGAGGCTCAATAAAAATACTTAACGTAACTTTATTAATCTCAAATTACCCCCCAAAATTGCGCTGCGACGGGTCCCTAAATCTGAAAATTTGCCACTTTCGTTGCTGTTGTCATCTGTAAAATGAACATGAAATTATATTGCATGTGTTTCAGAACTTTCGCACACTAGATTCTTCGCAATACTAACTTTCTTTGTATGAACTTAGTTACTTTGAGCAAAGTCATCCAGACTGCATTGGCTGGCCATAATATCCGCTGCGTTTATTACATTACAGGAAATCAAAGTTTTTCTTTGATGCATGTTCTTTTTAAATGATGTATTCTTTTATATTTATTCTAACCATTAATGAAAACGTTAGTTTCCGGGAATTACTGATTCGCATGATTTGCTCCATTTGATATCCTGACAGGGCAATTATTGTTAACATTTCCCCTGTTTTACAATTGATTTTTTAATCTGTTTTTCGATCGATGTGTTATTCAAATTCAAAAACAGATGTAAATCTAGATTAATACTGGCATTTGTGAAAAACATTTTCTCATAATTGAGTATTGCTATATTGTTTTGTGTGTTACGTTTTGAATGTTCAATGAAGAGATCAAAGAAATGGTGCTCTAAAGGGAAAGTTTCTTTTTAATAGGATGATCGAATGATTTAAATGCAGGGTCATTCCATGTCAAATCAACACAATTTTGGAAGAGTTTCAGAATTGATGTCTCAGATTTTCATGATTTTTGGTATGCAGCATTATATCATAGACATATGAAAAAATACCAAATTTCAGTTACATAGCACAATTATTTTTTAAGTTATAAATTTTTTAAATTTTAAATTTCTTTGAAAAAACACGATACTTAACCACATTAAAATGCCTATAGGCTCGCAACCAGTGGTGATATTAACCTGGGACTGGTCTCATTTTAAAGCTGTTGAATAGGGCTTTATTATGATATGCTACAACATAGGGGTTAAATTTTTAAAAAAATTTAAATTTTAAAATTAAATTTTAAATTTTAAATTTTTCAAAAAGTGGCAATTTTAAAAATTCCAAAAAATTACCAAAAATTGTTTGTGATGTCTTGATACATATTGCAAAATTCTATGATGGGATCTCAATGGGATCAGGAGATACAGGGCTTCAGAGATACACATGTTTTGTCAATAATATACCATATTAGTAAAATTTTATTGTTTTTGAACTAATTTTCCTATGCAATGTGCAGGATCCTATTATATTAATAAAACGCAGTGATTACTTCATTTTACCATGTTTGCAAACCTCTCATTTGCCTACATGTAGAGGGAAACCCCCTTTTACTCAGATAAAAAGGGAATTTCCCTTGGGGGAAACCCCTTTAACTAGGTGAAAGCTGATTGGAATACAAGTAAGGGAAATTCCCTTTAACTGTAAGAAAAGGGAGATTTCCCTCCGTGGGGGGATTCCCCTTTTCACAAGTATAAGCTGATTGGTCAAGCAGACAAGATCACTCATTTACAGCTAGTTTAGCATCACAGTTGCTTGTAGGAAGTTCATTTGATGTTTCATGTGATGTTGTATCAAGAAGATAACTTATTTCTTGGCCCCTGCACGTTTCCTTGCTGATTTCTCCCTATTTATCACTTTCATGATGGATACCACTAACAAGATAGTAAAAATGGATTGCTTTAACCCTTTTAATAAGCCAAATCACTCCCATGCAAGAAAAAGACTGAGACGTGTTACTTCATGGATGTGTGACTTGATTCCAGGAACATCCGAGTTATCCGTGGTCTGTGATAGTTGTAGGAAGCAGCTGACAAAGTTGAAAAATGAAAAAGATGGGGAAACTTCCCCTGGAACTAGCAAGGTACCTGAAGAAAGTCAGTCTGATACTGAAATTGAAGAATCACCTATAGATATACCATTTTCAAATGAATCTGAAGCTCTGAGTTCCCTTAACAGCTCTCTTTTAGAGATGGGAGAGTCGCCTGTAGACAAAAAGAGGATGCAATCAAAAATTTACTCTACTGAAAAGGCCAACCGAATCAATGTGGCTGTCAAGAGAAAACTGCTAGTGAATGCATCGAGCGATGAAGAGAATGATGATTCACAAGACGAGTTCTTTACACATGTGAAAAAACTGTACAACAGCTTCACTAGTAGGAAGAAGAAGCTTCAACTGCTGACTCTTATGCCTGACAGCTGGAGTGTGAGGAAAGTAATGCGGGAATTTTCAGCCCCTAACTATTTAGTTCGACAAGCCAAGACATTGTTGAAAGAAAAGGGCGCCTTGTCTGGTCCTGATATGAAACCAGGAAAAAGTTTATCAAAGCATACCGTTGATATTGTGAAAGGATTTTATACAAGTGACGAAATAAGCCGAGCAATGCCGGGGATTAAGGACTTTATATCAGTGAAAGACCACAGCACAGGTATTAAAGAACATGTTGCAAAAAGGTTGATGCTTAATAATTTAAAAGAAGCCTATGAAGTTTTCAAAGAAAAATTCCCAGCTGTAAAAGTAGGATTTTCTAAATTTGCAGAGCTGAAACCCAAAAATTGTGTGCTAGCAGGCCAGAGTGGAACACACTCAGTCTGTGTGTGCACTACTCATCAGAATGTGAAGCTTATGTTTGAAAATGGAAGAATGAGCTCAATGACAGATGGAAAAATAAAAACATACAAGGACTGCCTGCAAATGATGGTTTGCAGCCCCCCACCATCAACTGACTGCTTCTTTTCAACTTGTGTGTCATGTCCGGGTACCAGAGGGATTAGAGAACTTTTGGAAAAAGCATATGAAGACAATGCAATTGAGACTATCACATACAGACAGTGGATCTCTGTGGATCGATGTAACTTAGAAATTATCCAAAAACCGGTTAGTGAATTTATTGATGTATTTTGTAATAAACTTCCTATCTTACTTCGTCATCACTTTATAGCAAAAGAACAAAGTGCATTTTTGAGACACACAAAGGAAAATCTTCTGGAATGTGAAGTAGCTGTTATTTGTGACTTTTCTGAGAATTATTCTATTATTATACAAGACGAGGCACAATCATATCATTGGTCGAATACTCAGGCAACCATTCACCCTTTTGTGGTATATTTTAAAGAGAAGGAAGTTGAGCATTTAAATTTCGTAATAATATCAGACTGCCTCAACCACAACACTACAGCTGTCTACCTGTTCCAGAAAAAATTGATGGAATACTTGAAGTGCAAATTTCAAAGACCTGTCAAAAAATTCTTTTATTTCTCTGATGGCTCTGCAGCCCAATACAAAAATAAAAAAAATTTTATTAACTTGTGTAATTCCAAGCAAGATTTTGGAGCTGAGGCTGAATGGCACTTTTCAGCTACAGCACATGGCAAAGGTCCATGCGATGGGCTCGGGGCCACAGTAAAAAGACTAGCCGCCAGAGCAAGCCTACAAAGACCGTATCAGGATCAAATCACGAATGCAAGGCAATTATTTGAATGGTCACATAAGAACATAGCTAACATCGACTTTGTATTTGTGACCATTGAAGAATACATTAAAACTGAAGAACAACTGGCTAACCGGTACGATACAGCTCTAACTATATCAGGAACCCAAAAATTTCATGCCTTTATACCTCTCAGATGTGGAACCAAAGTAAATGCAAAGTTATTTTCTTCTGCAGATGTTTCAAGCATATTTCCTGTTTTGAAGGACGTTCAGCAGACATCATTTTCAGACATTAGTGGGTATATAACATCTATCTATAATGAGACTTGGTGGTTGAGTTATGTTCTGGATAAAGATGAAGACAGCAGTCAAGTGCAAGTTACATTCCTCCATCCTTCAGGTCCGTCATCCTCATTTATATATCCCACACCACCTGACACACTGTGGATCCCATTTTCAGATGTAATGTGCAAAGTGAACCCCACCACTCAGACTGGCCGAACATACAGTTTACCAGACAGTGAACTAAACAAATGTGTGGGTATCTTCCAACAATTGAAGTCTTCATAAATTAATTTGTTAATAATTAACTCATAAAATAAGGCTGAGAATGGTAAGTGTCTATGTGATATTCCTCTATTTAAAAAATTAAAAGTAATAGCCACTGCTTGTTTTATTGATATGTGTTGTTTGTTTCATTCAATAAACTGTACAAAATTTCCTCTGTTGATACTAATTCTGGTATTTTTCACAAAACGTGTATTTCTGAAGCCCTGTATCTCCTGATCCCATTGAGATCCCATCATAGAATTTTGCAATATGTATTAAGACATCACAAACAATTTTTGGTAATTTTTTGGAATTTTTAAAATTGCCACTTTTTGAAAAATTTAAAATTTAATTTTTAAATTTAAATTTTTTTAAAAATTTAACCCCTATGTTGTAGCATATCATAATAAAGCCCTATTCAACAGCTTTAAAATGAGACCAGTCCCTGGTTAATATCACCACTGGTTGCGAGCCTATAGGCATTTTAATGTGTTAAAGTATGGTGTTTTTTCAAAGAAATTTAAAATTTAAAAAATTTATGACTTCAAAAATAATTGGGCTATGTAACTGAAATTTGGTATTTTTTCATATGTCTATGATATAATGCTGCATACCAAAAATCATGAAAATCTGAGACATCAAGTCTGAATCAGTGTGTTGATTTCACATGGAATGACCCTGCAATTAAAATGCTACACTGTACCCGGAAGAAATTCTTTCCTAATCGGTAAACAGGTTCTGATGTGTGCCTTCCAATATTTGTGTGTGAGTGTAAAAGGCTACCAATTTCGCTATTAGCGAGGCTCCAAAATAAATGTCGATTCTGCTACCTTTAAATCTAGACACCTGCTTCCTGTGGGCGGACGCGAACGAGATGCGCTTGTTTATTTTGCTTTTTCTTGACATTATCAAGATGGCGGCTACTTGAATGAAATCGGAGCTTTGGGTACGTAACCAGAGACGCGTATGCGTGGGAGTTCGAACAGGGGGAGTGTAGATTTTAACGGCTCTTTTATGCGCATACGAATTGCATGTTCATGAACCAAAAACGGCAAGGAGCACATTTTCTGCTGAGGAAAGCTGCTTATAAACTTCGTATTTACACAAATGTCAGCGTGGTGATCAACTTTTGATCGGTAATTGAAATATTTCGGGTTGGGAAAGCATTTTTATTCCAGGTTACAGAAGACGCCCAATTCTCACGGAAGCGACTAGATGTTTCGCCAAATTTGCTCGTAAGCCTGATTTAGATGCAAATTATTTTATATGGATTTCAACGAATAAATTTAGTGGAAGAATTGTAAATCTGTACTTTTCATGAATTCCACTACCCATCTTGAACTGATCGTATTAATGTTTTTGTATGCGTATTCTTTGTAAGCATTTTATATCGTTGTGAAAGATTTAATTCTAGAAAATATTGCTCGTGGGTTTTATCTTTCTTTTTAATTTTTTCTTATGATGCGATGTGTTGGCTCGTTTTGAAATTTTCTGTCCAGCAAAATATTTACTAATCTTGTTTTGTTAAGAAGTGCCTAAAATGCATGTTGAATTTATTGAGCACTTAGGGCCCAAAGCTCTTGAGGTGATACTACATTTATGTAACCTGTCATTGAAAAAACCGGAGCTTCTGCAGAATAAAAATAGAACAATTATTATACCAATTGCTAAGAAAGATAAAATCCTTTCGGACGTGCTAAGCTGTATCATTAGCTGGTGTCATCAGTGAAGTCTAAACTGATGGCACGAATGGTAAACGAAAGACACTTTCCTAATAAACAAAAATATTTTGATACACCATGTCAAGCTGGATTTAGAAAATTCTCAACTACGAACCAACAAGTCCTGTTGCTGTCACAGGCAGTTAAAGATGCCTTAGATCAGAGGAAGACCGATTCTTGTTGCAGTGTTTATTGACTTCAAGTCAGCCTACGACAAAATACAGAAATTTAATGTTCACCAAAAGTTACAAATAATGATTACCAATGGAAAAATGTTATATCTTGGCTAAAAACCTTAACTCAACCGCACTACTGCGCAGTTAAGTATGGAAGTAATTCCTTTAAATCTAAACTCTCCTAGTATACACAACAAGGAGAGGCTTCAAGTACACTTTTTAACATGTACAATGTACGTATATGATTTCCCAAAATCTTTGGAGGAAGTGGATGGTGTATGGCACTCTTTATGCGGATGATTTAGTTTTCCAGACATCTGCTACCAGGGCGAAATAAAATCAGAAGATAAGTAAAACTAGCTGCCAGGGCAGCTAGATTAGCTTCCTGCGGCATGCTGATGCATAACGTCCCCCCTCTCTAACTTTTACCTCATTCTGAAATTATATTATTTGATATAATTTAATGTTCATTCGATTTCAAGACATACCACGCACGTGGCCCGGCGTTGCACGGGCACTTCGTGCCCTGAAAGTAGTGAGAAAAAAATTTAAAGAAACTACTCCCCGCCAAGGCGGCTCGCTTACAGGCGCTTCACGCCTTTACTTTTTTCCTATATAAAAAAATCATTCGAATTATTGAGATGCTTCACGCCTTCAAGATGGTGAGGAAAGTTTCAGTAAGTTCAGGTCGCTCAAAGAAAAAAAGCAGACATAGATACTCAGTTTTTAATATAAGTAGATGGCTCTTCAACAAATAAATGTTTCAAAATATTACCAGTAGCTAGCGATAAAAATTCTACGTAAGTGGTCCGCTTATGAGTTTCGTGTTTGATTTAGTTAAGCCTTCATTCAAAATTCTCATTATCATTGTTATCACCGTTTCATAGCAACGACGGTTTGCAAGAATGGATTTCATATTTAATCATTTATTAGGCTTAATCGCTTTAAATTTGACTACTTATTAATTGATATCTTCGCTAATTAAAATCGTATAATTATATCAATTGAAACTAAAGAAGCTTGAAAAATTACCTATCTATCGGTACCTGGTTCGACTTTCAGTTCATTGGCGTTCAGGAGAAAGAAGCGTGACATAGAAAGATAGAAAGATAGTTAGAAAGAAAGATAGTTAGAAAGAAAGATAGTTAGAAAGAAAGATAGTGAGAAAGATACTCAGTTTTTAATATAAGTAGATAAATAGTGCTGAGAGAATTCTTGTAGATTAGTGTGATAAATACGAAACGGTGATTAACACTGAAATCTTAGTATATTAGACTTTCACGCTAAGTCGGCAACCAACTGAGATGAATATGTATTAAAATATTCATATTACATTTAGTACTTAGGTGTGGTGTTTGATAAAAGGCTAAGTTCGAAAATAGAAATTGACGAGGTTACTTTAAAAATGAAGGAAAAATCGGATATTTTGAAAAGACTTATTGGTGCTAGATGGGGTTGCAGTAGAAACACTTTGGACTTAACGTTTAAAATGTATGTAAGAGTTGATGTTGTTTCGGAGTTTTACTACAAAGGTACTCGAGTTTAGTGTTTATGAAAAAAGAGAGACTTAATAAGATTTAACTGCTTAAAGAGGACTATATTGTTATATACAGGATCCGGCAAACCCTGAGCGAGTTTAAAATAATAACAATAGTAATGCCGTACTAAAATAGTAATTTTTGCATAAGTCGAAAAAAAAATTCACATTAGGGTGATTCAGAAATGCGTGGAAAAAAATAAGCTTTGTATTTTTGTGCGTCTTATCCTCTTATTTTGTGCCACTATACACACTGATTATTTCTGCAAAATTTTAACAAAATACTAGGTGACCCGTGTGGAATTCCGCAAAAAAAAAAAAAAAAAAAAACTCTAAACTTAAAATTTAATACGACAATTTTTATTGGCTTCATTTGCACAACATCGCCATCTACTGCCGTCGTTCTGACAACTTTTCAAAGAGATCAAAGACACGTTCTCTTTTACAACTACTACAAAAGTGATACCCTATATTAAAATCAAATACCCAAGGCTACTACTAAACTAAATACTAACGTTATCGTAAAACTACCATAGTATTTTGAAACAATAAAAGTTACAATTAAGGTTTACCGAGCTAAGCCTTGGCTTTAAATGTCGCATTTAAAATTGATTTGAACAACAATGTAACGGTTTTAACAGTTGAGCAAAAAATTTAACTTTTTCAAACTTCAATCGCTTATAAGTCGCTTAAACGTGGATTTTCGAGATTCTCGTTACGCGGCGCTAGCGGAGAAACGTTCTAAAGAACGCATTTTTTTTAATCTTTCGAATGAAATCAAAATGGAGACGATACGACAATTATTTCGCTAGATAGAGTCAATTTTGTGCCCAAAAATTGAAGTTCGAATAAAAAACGAACCGACACTTTTTAGAGGGTGGGTCTAATTTTCGTCAATAGCCCGCGGGATAAGCTTCAAAATCATAAATTTTCTTGCAATTCGATAAAGAAATGAGCGAGTTTCGACCGGGTATAGGATTCGGCTTAGAGAAATAATATATGGAGATATTAATATTTAGAGGTCGCGCACAAACGCCTTCAAGTTTCGTGATACTGACAAAAATGTGAGCGTAAATGATATCCCAACAAAAACATAAATGTGAAAAAGGAGCCAAGTTCGGTTGAAACAACGTTTGGGCAGTTTGAAGCAGCGGTGCCACCGACAAAAGAGTTGAAATCTAACAGGCTCCAAGTTCTATAGCTGTTCTGTTAACTACAGTCGTGAGAGTTATTGAAATGTTCATTAATTTATTTTAATAACATTTCATTAGTTCCTTTCATATCGGCTTCGGAACTTGGCAAGTTCATTTCTAACTGACGGAAGTTGGACTTTTTTGAACGTAACTTCGTGACGATTAAAACTTGCCCAGTTCCGAAGCCGATTTGAAAGGAACTAACGAAATGTTATTAAAATAAATTAATGAACGTTTCAATAACTCTCACGACTGTTGTTAACAGAACAGCTATAGAACTTGGAGCCTGTTAGATTTCAACTCTTTTGTCGGTGGCACCGCTGCTTCAAACTGCCCAAACGTTGTTTCAACCGAACTTGGCTCCTTTTTCACATTTATGTTTTTGTTGGGATATCATGCATTTTTGAAAAGCCGAAGTAACGGTTATGCTTTCATTTAGACACAAATTAATATACTGCTGAATAAATACTGTCCTTCATTTGTTTTTCATATATACACATATATTTTTATTTGAGTTAAAAGACTGAAGAGCGGTATACTTAGGCAGGGATTCAAGTGAAACAGCACTGCGATCGCTTCGAATTGCAATCGCTACTGGAAGTGAATTGCATTATCATCAACTTAAATTGGCATGACGTCACTACGGGTGGAGCCAATAAGAGCTCACAAGCACTCAACGATCTCCTCTTATTCGCCAAGTAGGCTGTGACGTTTTATCTAGCTCGTTTTTCATAGGCAAACGTCACGCTGACGTCACGATGTTTTTATCAAGAAACGTTCTAATGTAATTCATTTCCAGTAGCGATTATAATTTGCGATTGCCTGTTTCACTTGAATCCCTGCCTTACTGATAAAGATTTTTTTCAGCAACGTTCGAATGTAGCAATATGGAAGCATTTTTACCCATATTATAAAGTTTAAGTGCTGCGAAAGTACCTCGCTTGGAACAGACGACATCCGAAATAAGTAAATTTTCTTCGTGTTTACCCTATATTTTTCTTAAAAGAGGAATAGAATATTTTAACTACTATGTTAATATCTTAAGTCGCCGCAAGGTGGCATAGTCAATCTCTAGAATTCGAATTATTTATTTCATCTTGATAAACCATTTTAATCTTCCGTCAAGGCAAACTAAGCCTTGAAACAGCTTACAATAAAACATTTGATTTTAAACTTAAGTATTTTATTTTTGGCAACGTTTTACAAGCATTTTGGCGCTTTTGTTTGACGAACCATTTATATATCGCGCCAAGATACTCATAAAAAAAAGCTTTTTTTCTTGCTTTTTTAATGTAGTTTTTGGACTTTTTAGATTTTTCCCATAGTTAGTGTATGGAAATATACCTTGATGCCAAATTTTAAGATTCTGAGACACTTGGAAGTAGGTAAACATTTTGATGAGTGAGTGTATAATCTAAATAAAAAAAACGCCATATTTTCACTTTTCAAATATTAATAACTTTAAAACTAAAAGAGATATATTCATAAAATTTAGGATTATGGGTGTTCTATGTCACTCTAATAGACTTACAAAATTTAAAGCATGTAGAGGAAGTAGTTCTTGAGAAACGGAGGGGTCGAAAGTAGCCCGAAATGGTTCGTGTAAAGATACACTAGCAGATGTGCAGCGCGAACTTGGCTGACACACTGCCGTGTGTCTTGATCTATGGAAAAAAGTAATCTTTATATTTTTGTTCGTCTTACCGTCTTATTAGTGCCTTTATATACACTGAATTATTTACCCAAAATTTTAGTAAACTATATTTATATTCAGGAATACTTCAAATTTCGTGATAGTGGTACAAATGCGAACGTAAATAATAATAATAAAGTTCCTTTATTGCTTTTTCATATCTCTGAAGAAAAAAAGCGTACACTTAAAAATGATATTTGAAAAACCAATGAAATACAGAAAAGTATGAAAACTAATCAAATACGGAAAGAATACAAAAAACTAATCAAATACATTAAATATGTAGTAATTCTTGCAATACTAAAGGTTATTTTTTTGCAACTTTGAAACTTTTTTCTGTCTTCCTGTACCACTTGAAGAAGACACTGTCTTTGTTCTTCGTCTTTAGTGATAGTCTTAACAAATGCTTCATGTTCCGTATTGATGTTTACAATCCTTAGTTTCTTTGGTAGTAAAAAGTCTCGTTGGTAGCAGCTATCTTGAAGTCTCCAATGCTCAGGATCAAACAGCTGATAGTTTTTGAGTTTCTTCTTTATATGAACTAAGACACTAAAAATTTTCCAAATCATTTCTCAGTGCTTGCACAAAAAGGGTTGCTGTGAACCTAGCTCTTCTTATTACCGATAAGAATGTGAAAGAATTCACATTCATATGTTACCTTTTCTTTGTCCGACTGCAAGCTTGTACTGGTTGCGAAATATCCTCAACTTGAAGCCATAAAGAATCTTTGACACCCATCTAGCATGAGAAACCGCTCCTGGGACAAAAACATACACTACAAGATGCTCCTCTCAAGAAAATCACACTAAGCTCCAGTATCTTCCTATACACTTTTTTTGCATGGGTCATCAGAAGTTGACTTTGCGCAACTTCCATTACTATTTGCACGTCACTCTGAATTGGCTACCAACTACTCACAGGGCAAACACTTTGAGCTTTTTTTTTTTTCGACTAATTACTTAGAGTAAACGAACATTTTAAATCATTCCATTTTATCAGAAGAACTGTATTATTTTGGGTAATGAAGTTATATACTCCAACTCTCGAGATTGCTAATTTTCAACAGAATTCGATCTCGTTGCGCGACCTCTAAATATTATTCAATTGAGCTAAAATTATACATACGTCACATGAATGAATAGTGTAAAAAAACTGCGGGGTAAGACCAAAGAAATTCAAAAAAAAAAAAAAATTTCTTTTTTTAATCACCCTAATGCACATCAACTCTGAAAAATACTTAGTTTGGCACCTTAAAATGTTTTCTTTGCGGACAGTATTACTTTTTTTGTTGGATTCTGGATATGTGTATATGACATAACGAAAACATTTTTTAGCTTCTTAAACAAGATAATACCAAACAAATTGAGGAAGATAGATCTAGCTTTTCGGTCAGGCCTGGCAGATTGGTTGTCTTTTTTAAATTGTTATTTTTATTTGCTAACTTTTTCTTTTATCCATGTAAATTGTTGATTTCGGGCTAAAAAAACAAATTTCGAAACAAAGACTTACATACTCTTACTAGGGGGAAGGAAGCGGTTGTTACATATTTTGTGCCTAGGGCGCCGTTGGCATAAAATGCGGTCCTTGTATATGTCATGGACCCCCAGTGTAAGCTCCCTGTGCAGGTTAAATTGTTTACCACTAAACAGCTGCAAAAATTGAATTGGTGTGGGAAAAAAATTATTTCGGTTGCAGTCGATGTGCTATCAAGTAACTCTAAATGCTGCTGATGACCCTGCATGGAGTCATGATGACCTCAGGACCTCAGTCTCGGAGTTGTCGACAGCTTCTGCAGGTGTCGCCCATCAGTGCCGAGAAGAAATAATATCTCTTGAACGCTCACACAAACACGGGCGTGCACGTGAAAGTTGTATTATTCTTGTGGTGAATCAGAAATGCCTAATTTCTTTCGAGAGAAGACAGGTTGTGTAGCTCGAGCCTGTGTTCTGCCCTGACCTGACCCTAACATCTTTTTCTCATCACCCAAGGCTTCTGCCTGTCACACTTCTGGATGCGTCGCCCTTTTACGCAAACATTTCCTTTATGGTTGTGTTTGGAGTTTTTTTTTTTTTGTCCCAACATACTGGGTTTTATCGTGGAGTAATCAATATGTCCTCTTTTGCTGTGGTCGTAATTGTAATACGCGCAGCGATTTGTTGTTGCTAATGGGAAAGGTTTCATTTTTTGTGAAGTGTTGTTTTTGAAGATTGGGGCAAGTTTGAAAATGTCATCAGTAAAAAGAAAAATTCATTAAGTCTGCATTTAATAAGTTTTAAACTTTTTTGAGAGTCTTTGAATGTGTTTAGTAAAGCAATAAAGAAATTATTCTTTTGTCATAATCTCTTGTTTAAACAGTTTTAATAAATGAAGCATTTGATTTCATTTCTTTCTGAGATCGCTTACTTTTCCCGCAAACTTTGTTGTAAAATTTCTGTGTACTAGAAACAGTCCTTTTTACTATAATATTCGCCGTTTTCTTGAATTTTTAACCTATGTCGCTTTAAATTACCTTGTATAATTATTTCAGAAATATTACTTGAAAACATTCATTAAATAAACTTGAACCGTCTGAAGAATGAAAGGGATAGTTTATATTTTGTTACTTTCGTTTTCTTTCTTTTTGGTTTTTACCGATGTCGGTAATATAAGAGACGATCTGGTTCTGCTTCGCTTAATGTTGTAATTTGCTAATCACTTCTCGAATCACCATTATTGCCGCTTTGTTCCGCGATTGGGAAGAAGGGATAAGTACAAAAAATGATAATAACATATATATTGTCAACCCGTCACAGCTACGAAAAGGAAAAACTAATAGCTCAAATCCCGACTCTTGGCAGCATGAAATTGCTCATGGGAGAATTGCCGTCACAGCTCAGATTATTCCTACGTGGTGTTCTTTTTTTTCCCCCTAATCCATGTCAGTTTTCTCTTCAAACAATGCCGGCTCTTGTGTCCTCTGCTTTAATACATTTTCTTCCTTTGTCGTCGAATTTCCGCTAAATGGTTTTTATGTGGATTGGGTTTGGCTTTTATTGTCTCTCAGTCACTGCATTTTGAATGTCTTCTGTACGTGAAATCGTTTGAATATTATTAAAATAAATGTTCAAAAAGCAGTCAGTTTGTAAAAATTGGCAAGCCAGCGACATTGATGTCTGTTTTTAAAATCGATGTATTAGTATTATTGCCCCCCCCCCCCGATATTCGTGTTAAATACTTCATCAAACAAAACTAAAACATAATTATTATGAAAGTTACTTGTCATAAACTAAAACTGATGTTATTGTCGAAAAGTCTTTCTTGATATGTTTTATAAACACAGTTGGTTTCTTGATGCAGTTTTTTTTAACTATAATTTATGCATCATATTAATTATGTTAAGTGTAAATTAAATTACTAAGTTAAATTAAAATGAGTTTATAAATTTTCCTTCAAATTTATTTGCTATGCTGTCGAAAAAGTTACTGATAATAAAATTTGTCCAGTTTTCAAAGCAATTCTGCTTAAATAACTAAAACAATTAGTTGCACGTAAAATCCTATGTCAGGAGTTATGTAATATCTTTTTTCGTTTTTGAGTAAACGTAAAACTGGGATGTTTAGTACTCAATGATTAATTATGAATTCTTTAAAAATTTTGGTGATGCAATTTTTAAAGTTTTTTCTAACACACTTTTTCGGTGAAGTAATATACCTATTTATTCATAAATGAGTTAATATTTGCCTGGAAGTTATATTTTGGTTCAGGATGTCTCATTAAGATTATGGTGCAAAGATTTTCGACAAGCGAATGTAGCTCATGCTGTTCATCATCAAGATATTTTTCTCCCATTTTGAATTGATCCGTATTGAACTAAGACATTTACTTGGTGTTCATGGTTTAGGAATTAACTTGATTTGTACTGTTAATTTCTACGCCATGAAAACTGGCATTTTTCTACTGCATGCTTCGAAAGCAAAAAGGTTTAGAATAAGACTAAATATAATAGGTAAATGTAAAGATGGCCAATTTTATTTAAGTCTGTAAGTTTACAAATTAAACCAGACAAATGTGTGCCCCATACTTTTAGCTTTGAAAAGGTCAAGGATTATTCTTTTTTTTTTTTTTTAAATAATTTCACTGCATTCAAGCAGCTTGTTGAATTTTGAATCAAAATTACGTGTGGAAGTTTTTAATGTGCATTTATTCTGAAAGTAAAAAGGTATTTTTAATATATAGAAATGCAGTTTATAAAACTAAGACCCACTTGCTCAGGCAATTTTGTTAATACAAATTTTGGACAAGTTTTGGACAGAAATTTATGTTTTTGACATACTTGTCAAAAACTATGCAAAAATTGTTTTTTGACAAGACGCTTGAAATCACTTGCAAAAATCATTTGTTTCAGGTCTGTAACAGTTGTAAATAAATCTACAGTTTATTGTAAGCTTTGCTCTAAAGTTATTATTTTTATGCATAAACTAAATTTACTTTGATTGGGATGTTTTTTTTTTAATCATTAAAAAGTGTGAACTTAAAAAATTCATGCAAAATTCAACAATCATAGTAAGTAAACTAAAGGAAACATTGGGGTCGTTTATGACCCCAAGGGTCTTGAGCGAACCGAAATGGAGGGACTCACGAGGGTTTTAGTCAAATAAATTTGTGTGGGAAAAAGTTACTTTTTTACAATCATTTTCATTGAACTTTAGCTCTAAAATTATAGCCATTGAGTTAATCAAGGATTTTAACTTCGATTACTTTCGGTCACTGCTTGGTTTGGGAATCGTTTTGATCTTGATCACGGAGTTATAAAATAACGAATAACGTTTCGCAGTTCTTTAGGTTCTGGTCTAAATACCTAAGTCTTTTTTTCACCTGTTTAACTTAGCATATAATTTGTTCGATTATCATACAAATGGCCAAGATTTTTGTTGTACCGACATTACACGCATGCTCCACGATCTCTCGTTTGAATTGTATGCGAACCGACCACACTCCAAGCGTTGAGAAAAGAACATCTCTGGTGCGGATCTCACAGTGCATGATTTCTGGTGGTGAGAAACATGAGGGTCGGCGTAACTTTGAACGACAGCAGCAAAAAATACTTGTTAGTTTTGTAGCGCAATGGTAAGGTTATTTTTAGTTTTGACCAAGGCTGCTTTCACCCTTGTAACAGGGAAGTATTCGATTTAATTTTATTTTTACGGGATAGAAAAACATAAATTTTACATGTATAATTTTTTTTTGTAAGATTCAAAAGTTTAATACGAGAATAAATAAATTTAGCAATAGAAATTGAATTGAAATTTAGCAATGTTAATCGAATTAGAAAAAGAGGCAAAGTTTTAAAGTTGCTGTGCACAAATTAATTGAACAATGACGAATAAATTTAGAAACGAGGGCAATGTTTCGGAAAAGTTGATTTACAAAATGAAATAAATGAAAATTATAAAAAGTGAAGGAATAATTTTCACTCGCCAATGTTGAAGGGAAAAAAATTGTCCCCGCCAAAATGAATTTTGAAAAAAGTGTCGATTTGTTAGACATTGTACGGTTTAATAATGTAATGTAATTGAAAAATATATATCGATAATTGGAATATTGGAGCTGTCGTCAAATATTCACGCTAGTATTTTATTTGGTAACCTATTGTTTTATGGTAACTGTATGTAAATAAATATTTATCTGCTTTTTTATTTTTGTATGCAAATGAGAAACATTTCCTACACAGGCATTGGTGCCAAAAGTTTAACGCCAATGAATTAAAATCGCTTATGTCAAAAACATCGAAATCTTCCTGTTTTTGCGAATACCAGAATTTTACAGTAGCGATTACATGAGCGGCATACGGGAGAGGCAAGAATTCGTAAGATAAATATAGAAAAAAGTTTCGGGATGACTACAACATACTAGTTTGTTTAGTAATTTAGTCTTCCATCAGCCAGAAAGTTGATTGATAAATCTTGTAGTTACACAACAAAGATGCTTATTGTAATTGATTGTGCTCGCATAATGAAAATTTTTATTGGAAACATTTTCTAAATGTGCTACCAATTCTCATTGATTCTGATCTTCGGATTTACGCATTAAATTTGAGTTTTTTATTTAAATTGTATATTCACATTACTAACAATTTAAAATTATGATAGAAATGGCTTTACTATAAGCACGCCAAACATTCGCTTTTTGTTTTGATTAAAATTATACATCTCCTCCATAGATTGTGTAGTGAAATATGATGACACAACAAACATCATGTGACTGCACGACTCCTGCTTCATTCACGCACCACACGTGTTTAAAACAGAAGACCAAACAATTATTCCAACATTTTAAATGTCTAGCACACAGTTCTATGACTTTAAAAAACAAAATCTCAATTAACAGTAAGTTTGCATTTAAGATTTTTTTTTTGCTAACTTCCTACATTATTCGGATTTTGGATCCTCAAGATACGTCTCTGATGCCACTTATTCCGGACAAACGAAGTTATGTACTGCGTGCAGTCTTTATTTTTCAATGTTTCTCCTAGCTTTAGTCATCTCCTACGAAATAGTGGTGCCCCGTATGACCTCCTGAAAAAGTTTCATATTTCATAAATTTGGTCTGACAATTCGGAAAATATGGAGACCGTAGTGCGATATTGCAAGTTTATTTTTGTTTTATTTATTTTTTTTAATGGTTTTTAACGTCTCTTCTCATTAGATAATGGCATGCATGCTATACACTTCAGAAAGAATCATGTTCAGGGAACCCCTGCTCCTAAACCTGAAGTTCATTTTAAAACTTTCTCCAATCGAGATCACATAGAGTAAGACCAATTAAGTGCATAGATGCATCAGACTGAAGCTAATTTTTGCTACAATCACTTTCAGTATTACAGTTTACTTTGGAGCTTAAATAGTTAAAACAAGTTAGACAAAAAATAAAATCTAGTTTAGTGGTTTTCTTTTTCTTTTCTAAGCAGAAACTCATCTTCAGCATGCGGTTCAGCCTAGCTTGAAACTTTCAACAGTGTAATCTCGTAATTCTAGGCAATGAGCAAAGAAATTTCAACTGGTTCGTTAGAGTTCGCAAACGTTTTGCTTCCTTAAGATGCCTGGAGCTCAGCCACCTCTGTCCGAACAATTAATGGGTCCCTTTAATGCGCGATTTAATATCGACTCAGACTGCGTGGTGACTGGGAGCAGCCGCTTGGCTGAGCTCTGGGGAGAAAAGGGCCTGCTGTCCCACGAGAATAACCGATTTCGGAAGATACCGTGACGGCCAACAGTGGAGATAATTCCATAAGATTATGGGGAAATGTCTCACACGTGTATGTACTCCTGTGAAAGCAGGGCTCATATTTTCCCGCGCTGAGAGTGATGCCACCAGAGGTGAAGAGAGATTGGCAGCTATGGTCAGTTGGCTTCCCATACGTTTTATGCCAACAGAACTTGACTTGTGTTGCCTAGTTTCCCCTTCGGGTCTTAATCCTGTGCTGGGTCTTAATCCTGTGCCCATCCCCCCCACCCCCCAAGCTCAATGGCGCAAACCAAATTCCCCCCCCCCCCCAAAAAAAAAAAATCACAATCCTCTTGTGCTTTTTATTTTTATCCCTTTTATTTTTATTTTTTTAAATATTTGTTTTTTACAACTTTTTTATATACCTTTTTTAAAAGTCCTTATTATGCGCAGAATATAATCGCTTTTTTTCCTTCCACACATTCCAAGCACACTCACACACACACACACACTCCCAATAAAAAAATAAATAAATAAATAAAAAATAATAATAAAGAAATAATTTAAATTGAAAAAAATCAATTCATAATTTAAATTAAAAAAAAAGTAAATAATTTTAATTAAAAAAATAAATTCATAAATAATTTAAAAAAATCCACCCCAAAAAATTTTGATTGCGCAACTTGCTCCATAACCCCCCCCCCCCCCCCCCCGCCCTGTGGGCATGTGGGCAACCCCTATCCTGTGCGGCTCATATATTTTGATCCTAAGTCCAACATAAAGAGAAAAGTGATTTGTAGGCCTTTCGTACAGTCCAAAAATATGACGAGGGAAAGGGAGAAGATAGTTTTTAAAAATTCACGAACTTTGAAATTAAATATATCCACACCTCTTACCCTCTGTAGTAAAAATAAAAACTTCGTTTAAAAGTTATTTTAATGCTCTTTTATTTATCAATAAAAAATTTTACTAGTAAGAAAAGTTTTTTTTGAGGTATGAACCGAAAACTTTCATTTTAATTTTCACTCATTCGTCAATATATTTGGCTTGATTAGCATAATTACAAAGATTAGTTTCCACACCACCAAAGGTAAAGTGTGTGGTTGAAGAGTGATATTTTTTCTCTTTATTTTTATGAACGAAACAATAAGCTAAATTTGAATAAAATTTAAAAGAAATATTTATGATAATGTTAAGAAGCTTGTACTTTTTCCAAATCCGGTTTATTAGGACTGTTTTGTTAGCTTAAAATTTTGAAAATTATAACCTCGGAAGCTCGTAAGTAGAATATTTAAGTTAGCATTGTAATAGTTTTTTAAAACTTTTTTTACTAAAATTAACATTATCAGTAACATTAAAATTTATAGATTTTTTTCTATTTTATAATTCATAAAATGAGCTTCATCTTAAGAGCCAGAGACATATATATCCAATAATTTTCATAAACCCTTTAATAGTTTATTTATTATTATATTTTTTTTCCGAATTCGGTCCAAAACATGTATGTCAATTTTCTATTGCATTTTTTTTTTTTTTTTTGCTCATCTTACATTTAACCGCGCTTTTGAATCAATCAGAATAGAAAACACAGTTCACTGCTAACTATCATGTACTGGACAACTATCGCTATCTATACGGTTATAATTTGTTACTAAAAATAGAAAGGTGCTAGCAAAACTGGATGCAAAATACAAATCAGATTGCTCGTATGGCGTACGGGCAAATCAGGGAGGTGGTTAAAGCCCCTCCCCCCCCCCCCCCATTTAATAATTAAAGTTTATTTTTTTCTTCCAAGGAACTTGTTTTAAATGCAAGTAACTGAGAAACATATTACATTTTTAATTTAGTTGAAGTATTGTTAGATCTTTTGACGAGTTTAGTCTTGCTTTTTTTGCGGTCTATTTTGAGTGTTTGCTTGTAGCATCATTTTCCTTTTTGAGCCATGTTTTAAACGTATATAATTATTGTGATGTATGTTACGAATAAACTTATTTAAGCTTATTTTTATTATTTAATCCTCTGAGTATATATTTATTTTTCTTAATGAGTCCATTAAACACTTAAATTTCTCACATATCTCCTTTCTACTCGCTTGAATTTGTTTCACCGTCTCGTCAGAAAATAAAATAATCAGTAAATAAAGTTAGTAGCTTGAAGCTTACAAAAGGTTTTGATTTACGGCCAGTGGCGGCTCGTCCATAGGCGCTGCAGCACCCCCAGTAGTTTTTCCAAAAAATACGCTTTTAAGTTATTATTTCATTCACATTTTTATTTCATTCTGATCCTGAGTGAATATAAATCATACAAAATCCATAGTTGGTCATCGAAGGCGATTTCGTTACACACACACGCACGCCATTAAATTATCAGTGAAGTCAATCTTACGGCCTCAACTAAAGTGCGAAAAAAAATTCTCCTACTTTCCGTAAGGCGCTGCACAGCAAGTAGCTCCTTTGAGCTCGCTGAAAAGCTTTCTACGCATGCACAGCGTGACGTGTGGTCAATCGGGGGTAGGATTTTTCAACCGCGCTGTGGGCTGCAACCGGTGCAGATCCCTGAGATGCTTTAATAACCGATTACTCGCATACGCATGCTGAATATTTCCTTTTCGCTGCTTCAAACTAAATATTTTTCAACTTTTAGTAGTGTATGAAACGATGACTGTTGAGCATTTGCCGGGTATATCTTTTTCATTGTTATCTTTTGTCCGAAAAAAATGCTGTTAAAAATAAAAGTGACCCTGTTTCGGATTTTAACATTGCTCACGCTTCGACGAGCAGAAAGTTCTCGTACCAGAGAAAATTCAGCAAAGACATTCACTCGAAACAAGTTCGATCAATAATATCAAAAACTTTAATGAAAAAATTTAAAAAAAGCAAAAAAATAAAAAAAATACAAAGATAGGAAAATGTGCTTTGATTTTAAAAACTCGTTTTTTACTCATTTTTTTGAATCCCAGGTAGCACAAATAACCTTTAAACGTTTTATAAACGTTTTTAAGCGGTTTTAACAACTTTAATAACCATTTTGCAACCTTTAAAACACGAAGTGTGCTACTTGGGATTGAGTAAATATATATTATTAAGTTCAATGATTATTATTTCAATATTGAACGTTAAAAACATTTTTTTAACGTATTGACATGCGCATACATTTTTATTACATTAAAAAAATTGCAGCACCCCTAAGTTTGAGAGTCACGAGCCGCCACTGTTTACGGCTTACATAAAATCGAATCAAGTAATAGTGATTTGCCGCTGATTTTCTTAGCTGAAAGAGTTGAACATAAACAAAACAAAAACTCATTTGCGCACACAGTGAACTGTTTTTAAAACAAAGACGTTTTGTAGAGTTGAAGTAGTACTCAAGATTGATTTATTAAGTTTGCTTGTTATGTATCACTTTGTTTTTTATGGGTTCTGTTGAATCTAATTCTCAGTTTTGTTTATAGGTAAGTTCCTGTTTCAATTCTAATTGATTATTTATACGAAATGTGAAGTATGTGGTAAGTTCTTATGTTGTTTCATTAACTGCCCGAGGCAGATCTTTTAGAGATATATATATATTTTTTTTTTTAAGTTTCTTTTCTTGTGTTCAGTTTTGTCTTATTCGAAGCTTGTTTCTTTCAAAACAAGATGGTTTGCGAAGTGCAGAAGTTTTTGCGAAGTGCAGAAGTGAAGTACATACTTGTGAATTATGTCTGCAAACGGAAAACGCGTATTGGAAAAATTTATTCTTATGGGGCAAAGATATAATAATAATGTTTCACAAAAATTGAAATTTCAACCAATTTGTTGTAATTTTTAATTGATTCCTTTTCACTGAAACAAAGTAATGTTAAAGCTAAAAAATATATCAGTTGTACTTTGCTGCAATATGATTAAAACAAGATATTAAAACTCTTGAACTCTAAATGATCACCCAATTCATGTGGGCAGTAGGGATTTTGGGGAACAAATGTCCCTATAAAATATAATTTATTAAAATTAAAGAAACCCTTTTTCATTTAAAAACTTCATTCATCTAAACCTTCCTTCAAAAAAAAAAAAAAACTTCCCGTCATATAGTTTTAACTTGAAATCGTTCAGGGGTCTACCCACTATTTTTGAAAAGTTGGCGCCACTGTTAAAGAGAGCGATTGATAAATAATTTTTATCATTGAAATATTATCGCTGCAGACTCCAATTGGCTTACTTTTATGCCTTTCCTGTCGGATTTCGGAATAGATATAAATTTAGCTTCTGCTCAGTTAAGGCCATGTTTGTTGAAATCTACTCTCCCTGATAACATTGAGAGATATTGTGTCAACTGAACGTTTACACAGCTTCGGAGTTGATAATTTTTTTATGTTCTTTCCTTTGTGAGTGACTACTACCGGATTAGGTTTGTTTGTATTGACAGATAAAGACAATGAATATGGTTAAGGAATAAAATGCATTTAGACAAGTACTTTACGAAAAAAATGTTCTTAGTGGTAGTGGAGAAAAAAACCCTTCGGTTGAGCTTTTCGTGTCATTTTTGTAGTTGTCCTCTCTAAATTCGACCTAGACATTTGGACCTTACTTTTTGGCTCTTAATACTTTTAGTAGAAAAAAAATTTGACAATGGTCTATGTTATCGAGGAGCTTATTGAGGTATCGTGAAAAATAATAGCACACTATGTAATGTATGGGAGTGGGCCATTGGAAGTGTAAAAATACAGTTACGCTACTTTTTTTTTTCATCGCTGGGAAAAAAGGTTTTTTTAATTTGAAATTACTTCCATGCAACTTTCATTTTTAAATTAAAATTGTCAAAACCTTCACTTAAAAAAAAGACGTTTAGTTAGGTTCTTCGGTGACGATTCATGTGATAGTCAGGGTCGCCGAGAGCCGAGCGCTTCTTCAGCTTTGACTCCTCCCCCCCGCCGGTCACCCTACCGCAGTGAAACAACTTAAATCACTCCGATTCCAAGCCGGGCCCCCAGTTTTCGCCTAGGCTGACATGGCCTTATGTCGGCGCTAATGATCATACCTAAAGGGTTCGATGTAAGGACACGAAAGTCAGACGTTATTGACACAGGCTTAAAAAAAAAATCAGGCTTCATAGTAAGGCTGCGACATCAATGTCGATGTTTTGCAAACATCGATATCGATGTTTGAGGGTCGATGTTTTCTCAACATCGATGTTTTGGGTTCGATGTTTTATAATCCAGCATAAAAAGCTTGATAAAAATGTGCGATATGCAGACGTATTAAGAAGTTTTCATCCTTAATCAGGAGTTTTAGTATCAATCTCATTAGAAAGCATTTTTTATGATCATTATCGATGTTTTGCTCTCGGATGTTTCTAAAACATTTCTAATATGCTTTCGACATTTTTAATGTTTTATATTTCGGCAAAAAAAAAAATCAAGATATGCTGTCAAAAGTTATATCGTTGATCATCCGTTACACCAGGGCTTCCCAAACTATGGTCCGCAGACTCCTTAGGGTTCCGCCGAGCTTTAGTCGGGGGTCTGCGGTGAATCACAAAAAAAATGGGTATTAAAGCTTAAAAATTACTTTTTTGCTTTTGAAAACCAGAGTTTTCCTTTTCGAAGTATGCAGTTGCCCTTTATGCCATACTCAATATTTTGAGACAGGTTGCTGCAAGATCATGCGGTCAAACCGTTTTCTGCTCTGACAAAATCGTACTGTCTGTCATCATGTTTATATGAATATTTGGTAGACATGTTGTTATGAATATTTGACTGACATGTTAATATGGATATTTGATTGACATAACTTCAGGCTAAGCTTTGGAAACTACCTTCCAAGATACTTTTAAGACCTCAATTTCAAGAACTTTACCGAAGACGATCCCGAAACTTCACTCCCACGTGAATTCACCGTTGATCGTATGGATTAGTGCTCTTGCAACTATAATTTCGAAAAATTTCTGGGGTACAGTTACTGACCTCGACTTTCCTTAATATCATCAGGGTTAGTCTACGTTTGAAATTGTAAATTTTAATTTTTAAAAATATTCGGGGATCTTTCCTTGCACCCTTTCGTTACCCAAATGGCAGATTCCTACGTTTATAACGCTTCCATTTCTAAAAAATTTGTGGAGCGCACGAATATCCCTCTTTCCTAACATAACCAAACTCTAAAAGTGCGTTTGAAAAGCTGTAATTTAGCAAATTGCAAGAAATTATTCATTGAAATTTCAATTAAAATATTTAAAAAATCCGCCACATTATCCCCATACGCTCATTTAATCTAATTGTTAATAAAAAGATCTTTCAAAACAGAATTTTTAAAACAAGGATTTTGAAAAATCGCTTGATGTGCTGGCTTGGACCTATTGCTTCTCCTAATATGTCCAAAAAAAAAAAGGCCTACTGGCGCGTTTTTAAGGCTTAAAATTTTAAAATTTTCTGGGGGTGGGTGCGTCAAAAACTGCTCTAACGTCACCAAAAATCGTATAAAATTGCGTTTTTTTCGTTTTTTTTAAGGTACAGTATACAAAAATTTATGCGGTACAGTATACAAAAATTTATGCACTTAAACTAGGTTCATATTACAAATGTAAAAGTGCAGTTTAACTTACGGTCTATGTTACGAAAGATATATTAGTAAATATGAACTTCTTTTTACTGACAAAAGATAAATTTGAATATTTATGACATTGAGATTACGAGCAAAATGCGCCATAATTTGTTTTTCTCCCGCAAAAGTAACCGTCAAGAAATCTAGCCCAGGTCTGATTTAAGTCAAATTTTCAACTTCATTTACTTTGAGGGGAGCGGGGGGGGGGGGCGCAAGCAATGTTCACATTTGGTTGAGAAAAAAATGAATATCCCACTGGAGGAAAATCCTACATATGCTACTAATTGATTCATTTAAAGTTTAATTCACTACGAACAAAAATTATCTTTGCACTTTCTTTTACGACAGGGGTCCGCTCCGAACTTTGATTCATGAAAGGGGTCCGCTGCTTAAAAAGTTTGGGAAGCCCTGCGTTGCACTATCGATCTCGTTAGAAGACGTTTTGATAGTTACCATCGATATTTTAAGGTCGATGTCTTTTAATGATCCCTGTTTCGCGTTCGATGTTTTTTTTTTTCCTCTGTCGATGCCTGTTTTACACTTCAGCAAAAAGCAATAAAAATATGCGATTAAAAAGATTCATCTTTAACAGTTGTAATATCTATCGTATTGAAATAGTTTCTTTAAAAATTACTACCGATGATTTTCGGTCTACGATTTTTCAACATCGTTGTTTTTGTTTTGCTTTAGAAATTTCTTTCGATAACGGTGTTTTACATTTCAACAAAAAAAGTTTCATAAAAAATATGCGATAAAAAAAGTAGGGCAGGGTGGGGATGAATGGGACAAATTTCATGTTTTAATTAATATTCAAAAAATTTCACATTTTTCAGCCACTTAACAATTTTTATACAAATATTTCAACTATTTGTTACACATAAATAAATGAATTCAGTCAATTTGCTATCATTTTACATTTCTAAAATATTTTTTATGAGTGCGTGTATTCTGCCCCATTCATCCCCATAAAGGGGATGAATGGGACAAGTGAAGAAAATGACTGGAAAAAAAAGCTTAATGTTTGGTCTTCTGTTTTTTTTTTTTTTTTTTTTTTGCTTTTGGGACACTCCGTGACTGTACTAAGGCCTGTCTCATCACAATTATACACATCTCCTGGTTCAAACTTATATTTCTTTTGTAGCTTTTCAAGTTTCTCAAAAAATGTACTTAAATTATTTTTATTGAAACTACTCGCTCTTGATTGGCTTGTATTTTCAGGCTTGCGGATGGATTATTCTGGGTATCTGGACAAAAACCCTGAGAGCCAATCCTTTCCCGAAATTTTATTTTCCTCCCACCTTGATGGAACATTTCCTAAGAATTGTGAAAACTCAAAAACTAGCTTCCTTGTTTGAACAGTTTTGAGACCATAACACATTTGAGATGAAATTTTCGAATATTCACTCAACTGGTTTTCTTCTACGCTTGAAAATATTTTCCTGTTTCCAACATTTGGATTTGGAGCATAGGATTCTAAATCAGAGCTCTGCTTAGCTTCTTTCACATATCTGCCTAAAGTCGACTTGGACATATTAAATGCATCTGCAACTGTTCTTACAGGCATTCCCTTCAAGACAACCTTATTAACGGCTTCTTTAATCGTTGATAAAACTATAATTATTCGTTATAATATATAATTATTCGTTCCGTTTTCTTTTCTAGTTCTGTGGCATCCTACAAAAAGAAGTTAAATTAATTTTTAAAACCATGGTTACAAAATGCTGGTAGCTATTTTCATTTATAGATATTTTAAAACAAAAGGATTGACTTCAATTAAAGCTGTTACCTATTCTTAGTTAAAAATTTATGATGTGAATATAAAATAAATTGCCATGATCACATTTCAATAGGTTTAAATAACATGTAGTTAAGTAGTTTCAACATTTTGTCAATGTAGTTTGAGTTATAATTACTTATATACCAAATTTTAGTTCATAAAAAATAAGAAAATAATTTAATGTGTTGAACATTGTAAGTTTTTGATGCAAAGTTTTGAAATCAGAAAATGCGGTGATTAATGGAACCGTCCCATTCATCCCCATACCCACATGTTTATGTCTATCAAAAAGTAGGCATAGAAAATAAATATGGATTTTCTCCATTTCAGTCTGAAATTATAGTAAAATAAGTATATTTTCAACATGATATAACATTATTTGCTTTGAGTGCAGTCCTTTTTAATAAACACTGAAGTAATTTTAACAAAAAAACTTACTTTTGGTATGGGAAAATAAACTTTGCTGTCTTGTTTACACCAACATGGAAGCAAATGCTTTGAAACACAATTTACTAAGTGGTACAGGTGCTGCCATCGACTAGGTAAAATATCAAAAATTTAAAGTTAATTTTAGGTATAAAAAATTCAGTTGTCCCATTCATCCCCATCCTCCCCTATACAGTTAATCAACAGTTGCAGTATCTATCTCACTAAAAAAGTTTTCTATAATTGACATCGATATCATACGGTTGATGTTTTTCAGGAGAGAAAAGATGAATCTAATTGAGTGATTATTGGGAAGTTACTGTATTACTATACATTTAAATATGTAAGTAATTTTTATAAAAAAATATCGATGTTTTGAAACATCGATGTATTTTGGTCGATGTATCATCGATGTCTTAATTTCGTAACATCGATGTCTTGAAACATAGATGTTTTGCCTTCGATGTCGCACCCCTATTTCATAGGCTCCTAGCTGGCTTATCTTATAAAGTGAAATGTTCTGGTTAGACGTAATTTTAAACCAGTTCATATATTGCTTAAGCAGAGTCCTAGTACCTGCCAGCTGAAAAATGTTACGATAATGATGTATTTGTTACAAAATCTGAAAATGTCATAGCTTTACTGATTAAGTAATGGATACGTGTGCGAACAATTTTTAAACACCAATTTATGTTTAAAACTTTCTAGAAAATGGAGTGTTATAAAGGGCAATTAGCCTGATAAGTTATAAAAGGGGTAGCCTGATTTGTTTAACCCCTGAAACTAGTCAGGAGCAATATTAAAAAAAAAAAAAAAAAAAAAAAGCGTCATAAATGACGACTGGGTGTAAAATCCTGGTCGTTTTGTTTAGGTGCAAAATAAGGCTGATATGACGACCGCTAAATTAGAATTCTCGTTACTGAGCTATTCAAATGAAGTTTAAATATACAAACATAGTATATAATATATAAATAAACATTAGTGAAGAAACAAATGCAGTAAACTAAGTAGTAAGCAAACAAACATTTTTCTTTCCCTATTTGCCACGGAACTTCATCCATCGTGGTAAACAAGAAGTCGTTTAAGGGAGGAGGAGTTGGAAAAAAACTTCAAGAAGGAAAAAAAGTAAATAAATAACCTAGAAGTAATGCTGTTAGCCGGTAATTTGCAGCTGTGATGTCTTTGTGATGATCGTCTTGATGGTGTCGATGTGCTCATAAAGGATCGACAGAATTCGCAGCCTGTAGTATTACATGCCAGGAAACTGGACTGCTTGACATCGTGGACTTCCGTAAGCATTGCAAATGATTAGCAAAACGAAGCGTGTTGGAAAAAAAGGCGAATAGTTTTGATAATAATCCAGTATAGAGAATCGTTACTGCAAGCCGTTGATTACTATTTTTTTGCGATGGTCATATAATAATTTTCACTTGTATCCTGATGACGTTATTGCTGTTCTCTGCAAAGCAATTTTTTTTAGCATCCGGTTCTCGTTTTGCCCCTGTTGCTGTTTTTATTTTGGGCAATCATTAAAATAGAGAGCAAAATGTTTTTTTGAAACGTCGTCACTCTGGTTGAATATGCGGTGCTGAAAGTAGTCTTTGTTTTCGGAGCTATGAAGATGCAGTCGGAGCTCTTTTAACTGCAAAATCCAGAAAATCAGTTCGTTAAACGGGAAATGTGCTAAATAGCAAAATTGCATTTAAAATTCTGTCTATTTGCCAAGAGTGCCCGCTCCCAAGAGCAACGCCACAAAGCCTTCCCCCCCCCCCCCAATCAGAAAAATACCACTAAAAAGCCTCTAAAAATATTAATGGTGCAGTTTGCTCCGTGACTTATCTCCCTGGTGTTCGCCCTAGTGTTTACTATAATTGCTCGCTTGAAAAAAAGGGGGACAGGGGAGAAAAGAACATTGCAATGCAGAATTAAACTTATTTTATTTTACGCTGCAACGTTTTGTGCTAAATGACTGTCTTACATTTAAGAGAGGTCATTTAAGGATACATGCTCTTGTGCTTTACGTATTTTTCCTGAGAAAATTTGCTAGTTTTGTCCTAGTCCTTCGTTTGAAAACTTTTCATACCTAATGACCTGTACTTATTTCGCATTAATCACAAGTTGCAGAAAAAGTGCACTTTTGTTCGTTGTTTTTATTTTCTTAGAAAAATAGCTTATATGTCCCATCATTGGTACACAATTAGTGCAATAAATTACTTTATCTTCCTATCTTAGCTTTTTTCATATTGCGAACCTTTTGAAAAGAGCCTAAAACTTAAATAAATATACAACAATGGCAGGTTGGTTGGGAAGACTTAGGGAGGGACCCATTTTGCAGTACAGAAACCTTCTCATTGTAAGTTCTGAGTCATCCTGTCATTTATAGGTGAGGTAAGAGCTTCACGAATTCAAAATGGCTCACATGATTTATATATTTTCGCCTGCATGAAAAGGAAAATCCGACTTGTCATTTTAGAAAGTATTTTAAGCAGAGCAACTAGCTTTATAAGAACAACTGGCGTTGTTTCATATCACTACATACTCAATCCGTCGAAACAATTTACTACTTAGTTGATGCTGAGGTGTTAGAATGGGCCAGAGAACAATTGGAAAATTACATTTTTTAAATAAAAATTAAAATTTCAGCAATCGGAGGCAAAAGATATTGCCCGAGCAGTCTAATATTGTACCGCATTGCATATCAAGGCGGTACAATTGCATTACCTTTTAGTACCCAGCTCTTTTGGCTCTTTGAGTTTTGTGATTTTCTTGAATTATAAGCAAAGCGTCACTTTTTTGAAATCAAAATCTTTAATATTCCTTCTACCGTCGGACGCAAAAGATATTATCTGATAGTGTTAAAATTAAATTTTTCTTAGTGGTGTGGGTACAATTTTTCTGTACACAGTTATGACTCTTTGAGAGCTTCGTATTTTTTTTGCTCTACCCTATTCTATAGTAACCTAAAGTTCGGAAATTATAATTACAAAAACCTTGTAAAAAAACTGAATTATTAATCTGTTTCAATATTCTGTCACATAAATTTGGAAGCCCGCCTCCGTTACAATTCTTTAATTCAGAAAATCGTTTCTGTAACAAGTGTTCCGACTCTTTTTAACGAAATTCTTAAGCCAGAATTTATCGTTCTTTTTTTTACGCTCAATATTGTGTTCGTTTTTGTACCCCTGTAACAGCATCGGATTTATTACTGTTTTTAAGTCGTTAAAATTTGCCACTCCAAAACTTACTGGAACATTGACCCCCTGCGCATTTATGAGCAATATAATTTTTTTCTTTCCAGTTAGTCAATCTCTTCTTTTTCCTCGTGTGCATCCTAATAAAACGGTGTTCGCCTCTGTGCATATGTACATTAGAAGATTAGCTTGTCAGCAAGAAGATTATAGTCCCTTAAAGAAATGATTGCTGGACAAAAGTGCTGCTGTTTTTTCCCCCCATTCAGTTCGGATTTTATTCTCCGATTTACGATCTCAAAACACTCAATCACTGAATGATGTATGCTTCCATTATGTTTTCACACAGAGATCACAAGATCATACCGCAGTTTGTCGATGAATAGTAGTTGCTGCAGGGAGCTCGAGGAGGGCAGGTTGTGTTTGTTTTTCGTTTTTCATAAATTTGCTTAACTATTATACCATTGTCAACTGGATTTTGCTTTTATTGTTCTGGAAATTACTTGCTTCAAGTCTTTCTCTGTGATGCATCATGGTTAAATGCATCAATGTCATTTCAGTTGGAAATGCTTCAAATTTTTAAACGCTGAGAGTGCTTAGGGTAATTACTTCTCATGCATTGTATTTAGAATGCAAATTTTTTTTTCCTGTATGGAAATTAAGATGAAAGCTATTGCGATATACGATGATTTTAGTTAAAAAAAAAATGAAATGTATGCATACTTTTCAACTTAACTCAAGAAAGCTTGATGGATTTTAAATGGAGAAAGTATTGCAAATAAAAAAATATAACTTTTTTGAGAAATGTTTGGGTAATCGATTGATGTAGTCAAATATCGATTCGTATGGAATTTAAATTATGTAAGAGCCTTTTGTGAAATATGCCTTACCAGCCATTACAGCCATACTACCTTTATGCCATACCAGATAAAGATGAAGAGTAGGATTTTTTTTTGGTCACCTGTGGCTAGTAGAAGCAAATTTATTAGTCTCCAGTCTTTTCTTTCTAGTCGCCACATTTTTTAAAAACTAAATAAAGATTATCAAACAACAAATTAGCTACCAAATGGCTACTAAAGGGTGAAAATTAGCACTGAAGATTAATATTACTAATTACTGACATAAACGTTTATTAATAACACAAGTGGAGTTAAGGAAAGCGGCGATCGGATTGCGAATGATACAAATATTTTTAATCTTCACTTCACAAACCGCTATCGCTGTTCTTAATCTTTAATGAATATTCTTGGCTCTCATTCAAAAATATAATAAACCCTGCATTCTGTAAGAATATTATTTTAAATCTGAAATAAAGAAGACTACGATTAAAATTTGCTCTAGATATTTCTCGTTCTCTGTGAAGTCATAAGATTAAGATGAGCTTTTTTTCCTGCAGTAAGCAAGCACCAAGAATAATCGAAAAAGGTAAATAAATAGAAAAAAATAAAAATAAAGTAAATGGATTAAAAAAAAATCATGAAATCAATCCAGTATTTTAGAATTCCTGGGAATTATGAGACTTGAAAGTGAATATGTGAATTTAAGATACTTTCTGTTTTAATGTGTGACATTAAGTTATGATTTTTCAAGCTACTTTTTTGCCTTTGTGTGTGGCCAAATAATAATAAAAATATAAAAAAAAGCACGAGTGTAGAAAATCTCATTGGAAATTTGTCATTTGGCGGATCTCTCAGAAAAAGATTTTAATTTTTTGATTTTTAGTTTAGGTGTTTCTAATATCTATCACGATCTTTAAACGATTTTAATGTACGTGCGTGAGAATTGATTTTCATTTAATTAAACAATACATTTTGAAGTCATAAAAATTGGTGTAAAAATGTCTTTTTTTTATTCATCAAATTTTGTCTAGCAATTTGGAGAATTTGGAGACAGTAGTACAATATTGTAATTAATTTTTCTTAATGATGCCTCACGCCTCCTCTCATTAGAATGTAATCAATCATCCTTTTTTTTTATCATTCAGAAGTTGAGAAGTCTCTCCTCCAAAACACTTTCGAAGTTCTTGGCTTGAATGTCCATTGAAAGCGAGATTCAGCCTGAAACAGAGTCAACTGTTTGGTGTTTGTTTCGGAGACAAGGCGGGATTTTCAGATGGGGGTTTACCCGATTTGAATTACTCTGGAACGGCGTTCCGGCCCCACTACACCCATGGATCTAACATGTTCGGCGGAGAATAATCGCGTGCATGTTGTTAATAATTTGGCATGTATGTACTAACCCCATTAACACTTTCGCATAAGTAAATTTTATTTATTATGTCAACGAGCATTTACTCGTTATCTTAAACTCCTCTTATTTGCATTAATAAATGTTTAAGGACGCTACGTTTCGAATCTACTTTCCCATTTTCCTGCAAGCTGCCATAAATCTTTTCCTCTCCGAATAGATCCCTGTCAAAATCCCTTTCTTACAAATGAGTGTGCTCCAGCTCGACCTCTTTTACCTTCCTCTCTCCTCCCTCCCTCCTGTTTGCAGCAGAAAATTGAGCAATTTGCCTGTTGAATTCCGTAGGTTTAAAAGGGTTGTGGGTCATTTATATTCCACTTTTATGAATTTTGATCGAATCCGGCTACTGAGCCCTAAATGCCCCTTGATTTACTTTATGGACCGTTGTTAGAGAGTCAAAGATTTATTCATCCTTTTTATCCTCCTCTTCTAAGAAGATAGTCATAAAAGCGGAAATATACGAGCTTGAGGCGGAAAGGGGTCTCGACCACCCCGAATAGAATAGGATGAACCTCTTTGACCTGTCCCTTGAAAATGTAGAGATTGCTGGGTAAACATTTCTTTATGAATTTCTTTTGAAAACATATTTAGATGCTTAACAAAAGTTGGATCGAGGAAAATATTTTTACTTTAGGGTAATGCATCCTAAGGGACTAACAATCACAGAAATGGAAGTGACTTTGCTCTTTTAAAAAAGCTTCACAAATTTATTCAAATTGTGTTTTGCACGTTGAATTTGATGTTAGGAATGAGGTAAAAGTAGTTGTTTTTTTGTAAAATAACTCGCCTCATTAATTTTATGAACAACAAGAAGTCATTGTTACTAACTAACATAAATTACCATTGTTTCGGCATACCTTTATATTTATGCCTTTAACGCCTAAAAAACTAATAATTCCTTATGAAAGCAACATATTTAATCCAAAAAAGGTTCAGAAGTCATTCTCTCACAAAATTTGTTTATTCCTGTGTAGTAAATGTAACGAAAAAGAAGTTTGCATGCGTGACAGACTAACATTTGATCCATAACAGACAAGCAACAAATTAGCTACTCCAATTGAAATTATGCATACATAATTTTAATTTCAAGTCATTATGGTGGAATAAAACGGACACAGCTTAATCACTACAAGGCATCACTACAATACCTAAACGACATTTTAATCACTAAACTTTCAAGTGAAAAAAAAAATCTGGTTGCTGTTAATTGTCCTTCGTGCCTTTTAGCTTAAAATCCCGTTAGAAGGGTATTTGACCTCTCTGCTGATTACTTTAATGGCGGTATTGTTCGCTTTAAAATTTCTTCAGGGGGTAGGAATATAATTTCTAATATGATATTCTTGTTATATTTAGCTCTTGTTACATTTAGACCTTTTTAATTTTTGGGAGTGCAAGCTACGGACATGAAAACTGCTATTATAAATATTTCTTTTAAAACAGTATTACCTTGTTCAACGTGAATTCTAAGTTTTTTTTTTTTTTTTGTCTTTTGTGCTGTCTTACTACACTGCTCTAACATGGTTTTAGGACAAAAAGTAGAGTCTATGTTCACTTTTTTTTTCTCTTTTCTTGTTTTTACACAATTTAGATGCAGCAAAAAACAGTTCTTGGAATAATTTTTAGTATTTTTCGTGTTACCTGAAAACGTTGGAAGTCCTTCCTCCTTTTCTGAATTCCCCTCCCTTTCCTCATAAGCCTATAATATATAAAAATATTTTTGAAAAAAAAAATTGAACCGACTTCGGAACTTCACTCAACAAATGCTCTAAAAAGTAAAAAATAATTGTATTCTTTGAACACCATCGATACTACATTTAAACATAAGTTTTTAAGTCGGCGCAAAAAAGCTAAATAGAATCATTCGAAACTATAAATATAAATTTAAATGAATCCAGGTTCTTTATTCGCATTCATTGAAAAATACTGTAACGAGTCCGTAGCACCTTCAACTTTCTTTAAATGAGCATTCCAATCTTGAGGAAGTAACTATAAATTTATTTACAAGTATTTACACTATTTACAGTATGAGCAGGAAACAATTGCTAAACATCCAGCAATTAGGTAGCAAAACAGTACACTGTACTCTCAACAGTAATTCAGCACCACGTATCTAACGTAAACAGTAATTAAGCAATTACAAAAGCAAAACAACCATCCGCCCAAGCGGATGAAAACGAGTCACCAGAATCAAATCTGAAAATAACTGACTGACTAAAAACTGTGTTCAAGGCTATTTATACACGGAAAGAAATTACGACACTATTCTAGAAATATCCGGAGTATTCCAAATCATTCATAACTTGAACAATTCCATTGAGAAAGTTCTAGCGATAAAAAGAAAAAAAAAAGAAAACACTCCGAGCGAAAAATGTCTTCACGCTTATTAAATGCAGGGCAAGTGTAAAAACTACAAAACGTTACAGGGCCGGTATACAAGTGATAAAAGTGATATCTTCAGATACTTTTGCAACATGACGTCAGATAAAACCAAAACTAATGAAAATGATGCAAGGCAGGAAAAACAACTATTTACAAGATTTGTAACATTGCCCCCTTCCCAAGGACTGCACGTCCCGGGCAGTACAATCCCCAGAAAGGAAGCAAGGGAAAACTTACAGATGCACACATTACATGATAACTAATCATAAACATGATAAACAATAACAGTGAGAACATGAAAGAAATAATAACATTGATAAAGTAATATTACAAACAATTAAAGGCAAAAGTTATTTACAAAATTTACAAACACTTTACCATGGTAGCTTTAGATTTATTTTACGAACTATGGCCATAGTATGGGGCTAGCCGATCATAATGTACAACCCTAGGTTTTGAATGTGATGACTTCTGGATCCTCACTACGACGTCGTTCAGCCGGTGAAGGACTGTGTAGGGTCCATCCCAATGCGACTGCAATTTGGGTGACAGACCTTTATGTCGGATGGGATTCCATAGCCACACCTTGTCACCTTCTTGAAAGTCATGGCCAGTGGACCTTGTGTCGTATCGGGTCTTCATTTTCTCCGTCGCGATGTTGATTCGCTCCCGTGCGAAGTGATGAACGTCTTCCAACCGGGCCTGGAGATCCTGGACGTACTCCTCAGGCGATGAAGGCGCATCTGGAGGGAGACCGAAGACGAGATCACAGGGTAGCCGAAGCTCTCGGCCGAAGAGCATCTGTGATGGGGAATATCCGGTGGTCTCGTGGACAGCACTGCGGTAGGCTAGCAGGAACAGAGGAAGTTTCTTATCCCAATCCTGTTGATTTTTGGAGACCATAAGCGAGAGATTATTAAGAATTGTCCTGTTAAATCTCTCCACCATGCCGTCCGATTGTGAGTGTAGTGCTGTCGTTCGAGTTTTCTCAATTTTGAGGATTTTACATAGGCCCTTAAACACAGCAGAGATGAAGTTTCTCCCCTGATCGGAATGGATCTGCAAGGGTGTCCCATATCTCGAGATCCAATTCTGGACTAGAGTCTCTGCTACAGTGGTAGCTTCTTGATCCGGAATGGAATACGCTTCGGGCCATTTGGTGAAATAGTCAATGGAAACGAGGATGTATTTGTTCCCATCAGTAGTTTTCGGTAGAGGACCAAGAATGTCGATCCCGATTCGTTCGAAAGGAGCTCCCACGTTGTAAAGATGTAGCTTCCCGCGGCTTCTTCTCTTCGGTCCTTTACGGGCAGCACAGGCGTCACAAGAATGACACCACTTCTCCACGTCATCCTTCGCCTTGCTCCAGACGAAGCGCTCTCGAACCTTGTGGAGGGTTTTCAGGATACCAAAGTGTCCTCCAGTCGGACTACTGTGCAATTCCTTTAGAACGTCTGGAATTCTTGATCTGGGAAGGAGTAACTGCCATTTGAATGCTTTACCATCGTCAGATTCCCATTTCCGATACAGGACGCCATTCCGCAACTGGAGAGATTTCTATAGAGCCCAATATCTTTTCGCTGCAGGACTGTAGATAGAAACGTCTTGCCAACTAGGTCGCCGACTGTCCTTTTCCATTAGCTCTATGATAGGCTTTAGGTCTGGGTCTTCAAGCTGATCTTTTCTTACTTGGTCGTCACTCCATGGCTCAGGATCTGAAGATGATGAAGTAGCAGTAACTTGACAGGCAGTAGGGATTGTCGTCCCGTACTGTTTCTCTATTCGGGAGCAATAATGGCAGTTCTCGGAACAAGGTCTTCTTGATAATGCGTCAGCATTCCCGTGTGACAAACCTTTTCCGTGCTTAATCTCGATGTCGTATTCCTGGAGCCGCTGTATCCACCTGGCTACCTGGCCCTCTGGATTCTTGAAATTCAAAAGCCAAGTTAAAGAAGCATGATCAGTCCGGAGCAGGAATTTACGGCCGTAGAGGTAATGATGGAAATGTTCTACAGCTTTAACTATGGCGAGCAATTCCTTTCTCGTGACACAATAATTTCGCTCCGACTTGGATAAGCATTTTCTCCAGTAGGCGCTGACATGTTCGTTACCGTCTATTTCTTGAGATAAAACAGCTCCAACGCTCTCGTGGCTCGCATCAGTGTCAAGTATGAAGGATTTTTCAGGCTGAGGATAAGAGAGAATAGGCGTTGATGTTAAAGCCTCCTCCAGCTGTAGAAATGCATCCTCGCATTCTTTGGACCATTCAAATTTCTGTTTGCTCTCCGTCAGCTTATGCAAAGGTCGTGCCATATTGGAAAAACCCTTCACAAACTTCCTGTAGTACGTGCAGAGCCCCAGGAAACTTCGCAGCTGATGGACATTTTCGGGGCGGCTCCAATTCTTGACTGCAGATACCTTATCCGGATCTGTTCGTACACCTTCGGAAGAGATAATGTGACCAAGGTAGTTCACCTCACGGCGGAACAAATTACATTTGGACGGGCTTAACTTCAGGTTGGCTTCCTTAAGCTTTTGCAGCACCTTCCTAAGATTAGCCAAATGTTCCTCAAAACTGCGTCCTATGATGATGATGTCGTCCAAGTAGACAAGACAGGATTCATAAGAGAGTCCTCGTAACACTGACTCCATAAGACGCTCGAACGTGGCTGGTGCATTGCAGAGGCCGAACGGCATCACTTTAAACTGCCACAAGCCTTGTCCGGTTGTAAACGCTGTCTTCTCTCGGTCGTCGGGGTGTATCTCCACCTGCCAGTAGCCGCTCTTTAAATCCAGGGTCGAAAACCACTTGTGTCCGGAAAGGGTGTCCAGAGTGTCATCGATCCGTGGAAGAGGGTAACTGTCCTTCTTGGTGATGTCATTCAGGCGTCGTTAATCAACACAAAATCTGGTGGAGCCGTCTTTCTTTCGGACCAAGACGATAGGGGATGCCCAAGGACTGGATGAGGGTTCGATGACGTCATTCTCCTGCATCTCTTTTACGAGGATCTCAACCTCTTCCTTCTTGGCGAACGGTAGTCGTCTTGGATGCTGCTTGATAGGGGGATGATCTCCAGTGTCGATCCTATGCTGCGCTAAACTCTTGCGACCAACATCTTCGGGTGTAGATGAAAACACCTGCTTGAAGTCGTCCACCAATTTTTCCGCAGTGTATCTTTGATCCTTCGATAATGGTGCACTCCCAATTAATTTCGAAGTCAAGGATTCGGAAGACACAGTCTCGGAGGAATCAATTCTTCTGATGATGCAGTTTACGGGAGTACAAGTTGCCAACACTTCTCCTTTCTTAATATTCCTCGGTCGTTCACTCACATTGGCGACTCTCACAGGAACTGCATTCCTTGAAAGGTCCACAAGCGTAGATGCCACTAGTACTCCTTTTGGGCTATTACTCTGGTTAGGATATTCAATGAGGCCGAATTTAAAGCTGTTGTTTTCCTCGAGGGAGCCAGGTATTAGTACTTCTGATCTAGAGGGAATCGATAAATCTGTTTGGGCTATTATTTGATGAGCGGATTTTAAGTTATTTTCGGTGTTGAAAATTGCTATGTCTTCCCTCGTCGAGTGCAGCTCATTATTTTTAAAGTCAATAGAAAAATCAAATTTTCTCAAAAAGTCCAGTCCGAGAATGAAGGGATCTGTAATGTCAGCGACGAATGCCGTGTGATGGTAAGTGGCGCTCCCGAACATTATTTCCAAGTTCACTTTTCCTTCAATCTCGATTTTGTCACCTGTCACAGTTTGGAGAGTAACGCAGGGCGGCGTCCATAAGATCTTGAGTCCAAATCGTTGAGCCACATCCGTCCTAATGATGGTAACGTTGGCTCCTGTGTCCACAATCATTTCGCAAGGAAATCTATTCACATATGCGTAAATGAACAGTCCGTTGCAACCGCCAGTTCTTGGGGAAATCTGGAAAACTTTGGGAGCCGTCTTTCTTTCTGGGCGAGCTTCGCAGTTCTTTCGCACGTGGCCCTCACCGCCACATTTCCAGCACTTCAGTGGTTGTCTACTTTGGTCTTTGCGAGCTGCAATCTTCTTCAGGGTCCCCGACATCTCTTTCATTTGTCGCTCAAGTTCCGAGAGACGAGTTAAGTTCGAATCCTGGGCGCTCACTTCCACGCCCCTGATTGAATGGCGATCCTTGCGGGATGTTTGCTGTGCAGCCTCGAACTTCATTGCGTAGACCAAACCGGATTTAAGATCTTTAATGTCCGCCATCCGGAGAGCCGTCTGAATTTCCGGACTTCGCACTCCGTCTATAAAGTAGTTCAGGGCCAGGCTATCGCGAACACTCGAAGGACAGTCCGAGAAGGCGAGATGGGAAAGCCTCTCAACGTCTGCTGCAAAAACTTGAAAAGTCTCTCCAGCCCTCTGGAGTCGGGATTTGAGCTGAATTTGGCTGAATTCTTTTTGGCAGGATTCGCCAAAGCGAAGCTCCAAGGCCGATGATAAGGCTTCGAAGTCATGGTGCTTGTCCTCTGGGAAGGTCTGTAGTATATCAGCTGCATCCCCTCTCAGCGAGGCTGCAAGTTGACAGGCTTTCGTGGAAAAGTCCCAGGAGTTTGCTTCTGCAACGATGAGGAACTGCTTCTTGTAAATATTCCACGAGGTCTTCCCGTCAAACGTGGCCAGTTTGATGGATGGACGAGAAGTTCCAGCTGCAGCTACATAGTCACTTGAGTTGTTGCAGGATGCTGATAACATAGATTCAAGTTCTTTAATTTTCTTTTCAACATTGTTTTCTACTGTGGTGATTCGATTCTCAACGCTGTCAACTTTCTCTTCCAGAGCCTCCACTTTATTTTCCACATTGGTAAATTTACTTTCCACCAAACTTTTCATTGACGTTAAATCGCTTTTGATTTCTTCAGCTAGATCATTTTTCAATTGTTCTTGATTAGTTGCCAGATCAATTTTTAATTGTTCTTGATTAGTAGCCAGAGTCGCCATATCATTCTTTATTTGCTCTTGATTTGAAGTTATGCTTGCGGTTAAATCACTCTTTAATTGTTCTTGATTCGCAGCCATGTCATTTTTTAATTGTTCGTGATTCGCAGTCATGTCACTTTTAACAGCGTTGATAGCGTCAAGGAGTTTTTTTAGTTGTTCCTCCATTGCTCGAGTAATCACCATAAAATTCCGAAGTCAAAAAGTCCTTAGGAAGAAAAGTCCAAGTTCACAGATAATTCCAAGAAAGTCCTTGAAGATGCCCCACGTTGGGCGCCAAAATGAGCTCTTTGCATGTTTTTAGTTCTTAGTTCCAAAATGTAGAGCAGAAAAAGACGTGAAAAACGATACCTATGTTTAAATTCTACGATCTCTGTGAGAAAAGATATTAATATTTAAAGTTGGCTTTAAAAATTTCGCGGGAAAACACTGCAATCAAGATGGCCGCTGATGTGACGTCACAATGCACAGCGGCGCCGCGCCAATCGCTAGTAGAAGACCGATTCGACTTGCGTTTTAGAGTTGTGGTTCCTTACTTCTGATAAATACTACCTATTTATAAAATTTAGAGCATGGCAGAGACTAAAAAGGGTAGTTATAAGTATTGCCTTGTCCCTTGTTGCAAAAATACAACCTATAATAGGCCTGACGAGCTATTTTTTTAGCGTTCTAAAAAATCCTACCAAACGAAAAGCATGGATACATGTAAATGCAATGTGAACGGGTGAGAAATAGAACAATAAACTATCCAACAAAACCTCTCATTGGTGCTGTGAGGATCATTTTTCGGCAAGTAATTAAGTTATTTCTAATTTCAATGTTAAATATTCAGAAAAATTTAGCTTTTTTGCCGTGTGAGAATAATAGAAACATTTTTAGCAGTAAAAATATCAAAATTGAACTAGTTTTTATACTAATTAATAGGGTAATAATTATTAAATATTAGTTTCTGATTTCATAACAAAGATAAAAAATTAATAGTGAATCCAGTTCAACATTTAATTGACTTTTATCACCTAATTTTAAACAAATATCTATTAACTTTAATAACCATAGAGGCCAATTTATCTGTACCTTGTATTTCATGGTGTAGTTGGTTTTTCACATCACTGTTTTCATATTTTCTATGAAAGCTCCTTTTTTCGTCAGCAGGCCCGAATCGCGAAAGTTTTAGCCTCGAGAATTTTTTTTTCTCAAGTTTCGGTTTTGTTAATTTAAAATTCGCGAAATTTTCCGCTTGCGAAATCGCCGATTTCTCAGTTTCAACAAAATTTACAGCTTGCGAGACTTAAGTTATTTTGCAGTATTTTCTTCAGTTTCAACCCCCCCCCCCCAAAAAAAAGAGTCATTTGTTCTTTATTTTAAATTTTTATTTATTTTTATATTGAAATACTGCACAATGAGCACTTTAATAGAGGTAATCATTAGGCAAGTAATTAAATCAATTATTAAATGTTAACTTCATGATCAATGACAAAAATAACAGGAAGTAGTTTTTAATCCAGTTAATAAGGTTTTTATTGGATCGTGTTGATTAAATAACAAAACTATGGCAGGTAGAAATTAAGCTTTATATTCTTGTAGTTTGGAATTATGTGTTGGAACTTGTTTTCCAAATTGCTATGCTTTATTTCTTAGTTTTTCATTTCCAGAGAGAGGTCTGTATTTTATTTGTCTATTTTTGTGTAACACAAAAAAAAGATTGAATTGAAAATTATACGACATGTAATTTTTTTATTTACTTGGATGCTGCATAATGCAATGGAAAATTAAATTATGACAATTATGAAGCTAATGTAATTGAGTATTAAAAATTAAGCAGTAGTTATTTGATTTATGACTCAGTACACAGGAAATCAATATCGAATTTAGTCAGCATTCTACTGATTTTAGATCAACCAAGGTTTTTATTGGATTACACTGTGCACACAGTAGAACAATGGAAGCAATTTAATGAAGCTTTACAATTTTATACCTTATAATTATGAGTTAGATTTATTTTCCAAACGACTATTTTTCAGCTCTGAACTTTTCATTTCCAAAGAGAGAGCTGCATTTTATTTTCATTTACTTTAATGTTACATAATACACTAATGAAAGAATAGAAATTATTGGGCAAATAAGAAAATGCAATTAATTATTAAAGATTCACTCCTTGTTCATGATAAAGATAAAAGGAAGTCAATGTCAAATTCAATTAACATTCTGTTGGCTTTGACCACCAAAGGTTTTTAATCATATTTTTCAAACCAGAAAAACCAAGAGAGTCTAATAATTATAGCCAAGTTTTCAGCTAGAAAATAACGATACAGTAGATATGTACTTTCTTTTATTTTTAAGTAATTCAATAAGGTCATTGAAACAAGTTATAACATAGCTTTACAGTAAAAACCATCAGTGCATTCCCAATTTAAAATTATAAACGAGAAAAATGTTCGAACGTACTAATTTAAACTCCACCAATATAATGCTCACATTTCATTTAGGCTGCAGATGTAAAAATGTAACGAAAATACTTTTTTTTTTAGTTGAACATTCATTTTTGCGTAGGAAATCCATTAAAAACTTGATGGAAAATGGGCATTTCGTACGTTTTGCAACGGCTTAAGAAAAATTGTAGAACCGGCACTGAGCGAAGTAAACAATCTCACATCTGCCGAAGACACAATATTTGGCACTCATAACTGTCTATTACAATCTAGAAGGGACACAGCATTTATTAAACACAATAAAAAGCTATAGTAGAAGTTTGAAGAATATTATTGAACCTGACAAAAACACCGATCATTGCTTTCGCCAGCATACTACCGTAGCGAAAACGTAAACAAAGTAGCAAAGGGCACAGTGACGTCAGGCCAATCACGTTGCGTTTTCACGTCACGTGAGTTTTCCTCAATTTTCTCTCACTTTAAAATTGAATATTTATTAACACAAAGCTTTTTTTGCATGGAAAAGCATATTTTCGGAAATAGTGAGTCATAATTTATCGAAATCAACTTAAATATTGCAGATTCCTCACATGTGCAAACTGCTCATTGTAACGAGTCCGTAGCACCTTCAACTTTCTTTAAATGAGCATTCCAATCTTGAGGAAGTAACTATAAATTTATTTACAAGTATTTACACTATTTACAGTATGAGCAGGAAACAATTGCTAAACATCCAGCAATTAGGTAGCAAAACAGTACACTGTACTCTCAACAGTAATTCAGCACCACGTATCTAACGTGAACAGTAATTAATCAATTACAAAAGCAAAACAACCATCCGCCCAAGCGGATGAAAACGAGTCACCAGAATCAAATCTGAAAATAACTGACTGACTAAAAACTGTGTTCAAGGCTATTTATACACGGAAAGAAATTACGACACTATTCTAGAAATATCCGGAGTATTCCAAATCATTCATAACTTGAACAATTCCATTGAGAAAGTTCTAGCGATAAAAAGAAAAAGAAAAAAAAAAAGAAAACACTCCGAGCGAAAAATGTCTTCACGCTTATTAAATGCAGGGCAAGTGTAAAAACTACAAAACGTTACAGGGCCGGTATACAAGTGATAAAAGTGATATCTTCAGATACTTTTGCAACATGACGTCAGATAAAACCAAAACTAATGAAAATGATGCAAGGCAGGAAAAACAACAACTATTTACAAGATTTGTAACAATACATATTTATGTAATGGTACAAATATTCATCCCTCAATTTTCAATGATTTCTCTGAAAATGTTGGCAAAATATAGTAAACATCATTTTGCCTATAGTTTTTGCGCCGACTTCAAAACTTATGTTTAAATGTAGTATCGATGGTGTTCAAAGAATAAAATTATTTTTTACTTTTTAGAGCATTTGTTGAGTGAAGTTCCGAAGTCGGTTCAATTTTTTTTTTTTTTTTCAAAAATATTTTTATTTTATTCTTTTTAGTGTAAATGTACATATGAAATAAGGTAATGTTTCCATTACAAAACTTCACCTAATTTGCTTAAGTAAATGCTTCATAAAATAAACTATGTAAGGAAAAAAAAAGAAAGAAAGTATCAACGCGTCTAAAATTTTGAACGATTGACACTAAAAAATAATCCTTGTTATTCTCTGGTATTTATTTGTGTACTAGTTTAATCAAAGGCTAAATATTAACGGCTTTTCAACTAATTTATATTTCAAAACAACACTAGATTCTCGCGGTTCATAAAATTTTACGACGTATTACGTACGTGGCGCTAATGAGTTTCATGTTTGCTTCAGTTAAGCCTTCATTCAAAATTTTCATTATCATTATAATAACTGTTTCATATCAATCACCTTTTGTAACAATGTATTTCATATTTAATCATTTAGGACAAATCGCTTTAAATTTGAGCAAAAATTTGGAGATTTTCCTCACTTTCTTCAGAATTCCTTTATCAAACCTTATGTAAATTAAGACTAATAAAACCTGAAACATTACGAATCAGTTAGTACCTGGTACGACTCTCAGTTCGTTGGAGTTCAGGAGAAAAAAGCAGGAGAAAGATAATCGGTTTAAAATTTTCAAAAAGACCATAGAAATGAATTTCATTATGCAATCCAGAGAAGCCTGGCGTTCAAAATGGTCATTATTACGATTACTGTGATCCCAATTTCTTTTTCGAAAGATTTCTGCAGGTTCCCGTTATCGAACCCGGACCACGAGAGGATGGGACCAATCGGAAAGAAAGACCTTTCTAACAAAAAAAGAATTTTTGAAATCGGTCCAAACATCTTCGAGTAATCTTATAACATACAAAAAAAAAAAAAAAAATTTCTCCGACGAATTGTATAACCTCCTCCTTTGTTGAAGTCGGTTAAAAAGCTCCAGCGCTGTAAAATTGAATATTTGTTATATTTGTCTTACGAATCAGTCGCTTGTTAGAAAATAGCTATTTCAGCAATGTCAATGAAATGCTATCAGACAACGTATAATTAAATGTTGTCTTCAAGTTATATAAATAGCATCCAATTATAATGAGAAGTTTCTTTCATGCTTGAGTCAAGATTCATTACCTTATGAGTGTATCGATATTGAAGATACGCATTTGTTAATACTTTACTGACAAAATGTTTCTTTTTTTGGGGGTAGGGAGATACAAATTAAGTAAAAGTCATTTGTTGTGTGATAAGACAAATTTCTTTCTTCTAAAGCAGAAGGGAAAGCGATTCATCTCTTTCTCTCTTTAGATAACAGAAATGTTGCACATTTCTTTTCTCCTCTTTTCCTGTTTATGACAAACGATGATTGCTACTTATTTCCATGATCATCAGTATGTTCACGTTTTGCGTTGACATAAAATATGTCCAATATTAAAGGAAAGGTTTGGTGTTTGTTTTCAAATGCAGTAAATTCCCGATATATGTGTTATTTTATCTCGGAAGTTTTCATTTGGTCCCAAACTCTTGAGAAGGATGTGGGAACTGTCCATAACTTGAACTGTCAATAGTTCAAAGGTTTTCCCCTGCCCCTTGGGGCTACGGCTACAAGTTATTGAGATTTGACTTGTATGAAAATTTGACTAATTAACTATTCCAACCTATACACTTAAAAAAAAAAAAAAAATCCAGAAATTTCACAGTAAAACGTACTGGCATCTATGTTGCCAGTACTTTTTACCACAAAATCCTGTTTTAGGATTAAACTTTTGGGGAATAAAACAAAAATGTAAGTTGCACTGGTTGAAAAGAGCAAGATACAAGCAATGGGATTCGAACCTGCCTTCTCATTGTTTGAATGGGACTCGAGGGTGGAAAGGGAATAGAGTTCACGTAATAAGTCTTGTAATTTACCAATTTTCTCTGCAATCTCGTACTTTTCTGGACAATTTTTTTCTGTTTGTGAACACTGTTTTGCTGCAATAATCTTAAAATTTCCCTGAATTTTGCCCATGGCCTTAGAATTATCCGCAAAATCTTTTCGGTAATTGTTTAGCTGAAAGTATTTAATATTGTTTGGTACCCTTTTGTGTGAGGGGATAGTAAGAAATAAAAAAACTAGCTGTCGTGGCCGTCACGAAACTTTCTTCTATATCTATCTTATGAATTCCGGTTACAAAATAAAATACGTACTCGCCCGAGTAATTGGAGACAGCTCCAATTTCCCAATTATCGTAATAACCCTGCAAATGCAGAATCAATGAGCGAAATTGGAAATCATTGCAAAAGCATTTTTTAGATAAATTGCAAACATTTTATTTGTTAGTAAAAAGAAATTGGCAACAGTTAAAAATTTCAAATCATTGAAAATTTTCAGCTGTTTTGATAATTAAAATAGCGTGAAAGCGATTTTTTAATGAATTAATTTTTCGCATTGTTGACTAAGCGCAAAAATCACCCCACCCTCCCCCTGGGGCGATTGGCGCAAAATTTAATCGATGCTTGCTTCCATATTGGGTTAGTGTTATTCCAAATTTCATTCAAATCGCAGCAATATTTCCCGAGATACAGTAGGTGCAATGACAAAATAAGTACTTTTGATTGATCCACCCCCCTTTGAGATATTGACACACAAATTAAATCAGCACCTGTACTCAATAGGGTCTACCTATGGACCAATTTTCGTTTGATTCCGCCAGTTACTTCCTGAGATATAGCAGTCACCCCGGCGCAGAACACGTGCGATTGCTCCACCCCCCTTAGAGATATTGACAAACAAATTGAATCAGCACCTGTACTCAGTAGGGTCTACCTATGGACCAATTTTCGTTTGATTCCGCCGGTTACTTCCTGAGATATAGCAATCACCCCCGCGCAGAACACGTGCGGTTGCTCCACCCCCCTTGGAGATATTGACAAACAAATTGAATCAGCACCTGTACTCAGTAGGGTTTACCTATGGACCAATTTTCGTTTGATTCCGCCGGTTACTTCCTGAGATATAGCACTCACTCCCGCGCAAAACACGTGCGATTGCTCCACCCCCATTGGAGGAATTCGCTAAACAAAGTCAGGTGCACCAGTTCACATGGTGGTACATATGTGCAAAAATTTTTGTTCGATTTCATGCAGTAGTTTTTGCTCTAGCGCGGCCACAAAAACTGGTCACACACATACAGACTCACACACAGACAGACACACACACACACACACACACACACACACACACACACACACAGACAGACATTTTCCAAAAATGGTCGAAATGGACTCAGCGCACCTCAAAACGTGCAAATCCGTCAAAATTCGACATTCGAAAATTTTCACGAAACCAATACTTTCTTTTATATCTTTACTAATATATAAAGCTGTAGAGTTTGTTTGTTTGTTTGAACGCGCTAATCTCAGGAACTACTGGTTCGATTTGAAAAATTCTTTTTGTGTTGAGTAGTCCGTTTATCCAGAAAGACTTTAGGCTATAGTTTGAAAAGATTCGATAAGCGATTCGTTTTTTATTCGAATTCAAGGCAATTTTCTCATAAATCGCTGAATACTGGGGTTAAAAATTACTTGCACATATTAATGTTATATATCGTTGGAAGCAGAAAAATTTTGTCCGTCCTATGCAGTTTGTTCCGATTCTCTAACTTAAACACAGCACGAGTTACTCAATTTTTAAACTTGCCTTTTGCAAGGCTTCACCCGATTTCTTGCAATACTTGGTTCAGGGCAATTCCATCGTTACAGACGTAACAATCGCAGACTTTGAACACAAATAATTCTGGTTTGGGCTGATGAAAGTCTTCAATTTTTTTTCCTGTAGTGTAACTTGATGATGTTTATGCTGCATTAAATTTGCGTGCAGATTGCTTAATTACAAAAAAATACAGAAATTAAAAACTGCCTGTTACAGACGTAATTCACAAAAAAGAAAAAACTCGACTATGTCATACAACTTACAATATTCCTCTGAATTATACGGAAATTTTGAACTTTTTTTTTTAAATACGTGTTCTAGAGACTTCAAGCTTTCTAAAACCATAAAGATTGTGTGGATTTTGACTGCCGCATGTGTGAAAAAAATTCATAAACTTGTTACGGACGAAACAAAGTGGTGTTACAGACGTAACATCTCTGATTTGAAAGTAGAAAACAGTATTTTAAAGCAGGAATAAACAAAGATTTTTGTGCTAAAACAATACAGTAGCATTAATTAACACACTATTTGAATATTTTAAGTTATAATGTAACAGTTCTAGAAAATTTGGGTAAGTCTGGGGGAGTTGAGAGCATATGCCGATATGTCAATATGTAACAATAAATTAATGCATCTTAAGACAATTATTTCTAAGAAAGATTGACACAAGAAAAGTTTAGAAGGGCCTTCACACAAATTTATTTATTTGTATTCTTAAAAGTAATGCATAATGGGGCTGCTACATAAAAAAATCGGGAAAAGTAAATTCCTCCCTGGAATCAATGATTGGTCTTAGGAGAACTTAAAAATTTGAAAATGTTGGATGATATAGCAGAATACTAGTACCAAACTAAAATTTAACCTTCTTGGTGACAGTTGGTCAATTTTGATAATTTTTTTTGAATGAAAACATGTGTCCTTTTTCATCCGACGTTCTCGAAATTCGAACGGCATTTTCGTATTCTGTTCGAAAACAATGCATTTCTCGGGCTTTTGGCAAATTCGCGATGTTAGCCCACCGTTCTTCCAATTTTGGCATCAGCTTTAAAACATTTTCCTGGGGCATATAAATAATTTTAACTTTTTCTGCAATGGAGTTTGCACACTGAAAAAAGGAAAGAGCGTCGTTGACAAATGCTGTTCTAGATCTTACTCTCTGCCAAACCTGGTGCTTGACCATACCCCCAACTCCATCCACAGCTCCCTTTCCATGTGACGTAGCAAAAAAATGCCAGTTGAGGTATAAATTATAATCAGTTATACCATATGTGTATTTTATTAATCTTAAGAAATAAATTTCAATTACATGCCGACATAATTAAAAATTTCAAAATCAGAATACCAGAAACTTTAGTACTCGTACCATATTATGCTATATACATGTATTGCTCATCCTGTGCTTTTTACCTATTTAATTGGAAATTTACTTTTGCTACGGACGTAACATAGAGCCATTTGTTATGTCCGAAATGTTACGTCTGTAACAGCATTAATTTAAAAACTAAATCAGTTGCAATATTTTTAACTATGGTGGGCAATTACTCTCAGAATTTGCCAAAAGGACCATTAAGGGTTTTTTTTAATTTTGATTTTTTAGGACGTAATGACAACTTTTGCTTCTTTTTTGTTACAGACGTAACATCAAACTTCTTTTTTTCAAACTTCAATTACACCATTTAGATCAATTCAAAAGAAATTAATGAATGCATATTATTATAGTACCGTCTTAGTAGTTAAAATTGTGCTACAAGTAGTTATTTTTGTTTTTATTTTTCGATGAGAAATATGCATTTGAAAATGTGTTCTTTTTTCTGATTTTTGCAAGTTCGTGAACATCGTACTTCCAACTAAGAAAACAAGTATTATTCTAACTCTCACCAAAAAACCAATGCAGGATTCTTAAAATATACATCTTAAGCTTTGAAATGATGTATAATATAGCAACATAATTTCAATATGAATTTTTGAGCAATTGGTTTCACTTTTCATGGAATGGCCCTTCATTAAAACCATCAATAAAAAATAAACTAATTATTCCACAGTTTTGATTTTTACGCCATTGGATAGAGCGATATTTTTAACCCCAGAATTGATTCGACTTACAGTCGAAGAACCAAGCTTTTATCTCCACTAGAAAAAAAGTTACAAGCGTTTGAACTTTGAGTTCGAAAACCTCTTTCCTGATCAAACTATTAAAGTTTTATTGCGTTGCTATGGCGACATCTTTTAAATTCATTGTTGGTGTCCTTTTCTTCATTTCGTTTCTTAAAAGCATTTCATTTTACGGCGTTTCAACAAGGCAAATAATGCGATCGTCCGTGTTTCACTTGAATTCCTGCATACTTAATGGCTTATATTTTTTTCTGGTACCATTTTGAAAATGTGTTTCAAATTAAATTGTAATTCATGATTTTAGCAGGGATATTTTTTGGCTGCGATCTAAATATTAAAACAACTTTTTTGTTTGGAATTTTGCAATTAATGTTACAGGATGAGAGCGGTTTGGAAATATTTGTTTTTGGTAGGGAATTGTATTTGTTTATTAGGGAGAGCGTTAAATATGTGCTCCTTGACATTGTTTTTATTCCTGAGGAAGCATGTGCAAATAATGTGATTGACTTTTTTATGCGGGAAAGTTTTTTAGCGAGCCGCTTTATCGGGGAGTAGTTTTTTGAAACCGGTTTCGCTAAAACTTTCCTCTTTCCTTTAAGTGCGAGCCGCCTTGGCGGCGAGTAGTTTAAGTTTCCTTACTACTTTAAAGGCGAGCCGCCTTGGCGGCGAGTAGTTTGCTGAAACTTTCCTCGCTACTTTAAAGGCGAGCTGCCTTGGCGGTTATATATCATTACTGAAACTTTCCTCGCTACTTTAAAGGTGAGCTGCCTTGGCGATTATATATCATTATATACCGCCTTGAGGGCGAGTAGTTTATTTAAATTTTCATCACTACTTTAAAGCCCGTGCAACGCCGGACCCCACAGCTAGTATTAGATATAGAAGAAAGTAATAACAATTCACTCTAAGTCAGCCTTGGAAAATCTTTTTGCTTAATAACACGGAAGTTGCACCTCTAATACTTTGACTATTGCTTGATGTTTGGAAAAGTGCTTAATTTTTATCGATCATTCATCCTCTCGTTAATGTACTTGCTGTCGGTTCTCTGTCTAGGGGTACAGTCTCCAACTGTGGTATTCGTGTAATCCAGTGGGAAACAGAAAACATTTAAAAGGGTCGAACGATTCGGATCCAAACCGCGGTCTGTTGTAATAATAGAGTGCAACCTTGAACTTGTACCGAAAGCAAATCATTCTGCTTTTATTACGGCACTGGAGTGGAAAATAACCGTGGCTGTGGTAAATGAACCGTTTAAGTAGAACTCTTCTTTTCTTTTCTTTCTTGCAACTTGCTTACCAGTTCGCGTTTCGATGGCAGAGAAGTTCCTCCATGACCCGACCTCCATTCAAATGCGGCTCCAAATCATTCAGTGCCGATCATGCAACTTTTCTCGGTTGTATTATCTTCTGGCTCGGTTTCGTGAAAGGGTGACGTTTCTGGGAGAACTGTTTTGACTTTCTCGATACCAACATTATTATTCGAACTGGACGGAGTGATGTGAAGCTGACTCTTTCTACTCTGTTAGTTCTTGAGCAATCACATTCATCCTTCGGTTTCAATGGATGAGTCGCGTGCAGAGGACTGCGGAGTTGGAGTGAAAATGATTCAGAATTTTCAAGCCGTCGACTCTCTCCTTTCCGCCTCTTTTACCTTAAAATCAGAATGACTCCGACTCTTAATTGTGCAGCACTGGTCGTGTGTCGTAAAAAAATTAATTTCGTGAAAAAGAGCCTTTTGGGTGAGGGTGAATTCGTAAATTTTCCAGTACCGGAACGCATGATTCTTCAGAATTGAATCCCGAGTCGTGATCAATTTAATGTGAAAGGGAAAAAAAATCCTGAAAAGCAGTACCGGAAGGACAGTTTTCCGGTACATTCCTACACCAAATCACTACTTGTACTGAGGTTAACCTTTGTATGCTTAAATTATTTGCATAACGTATTATTTGAACGACTAGTGAATGAAAAACTTTAATTTTTGGTTTTTAAGAAAAAAGAGGAAGTTTTTCAAAAGGTTTTTTAAAGATGAATTAGTAGTAATCACTTATGTCGTTAAAAAAAAAAAGAAAGTGTTTGTGCACTGGTTAGGAATGTTAATTTGCTGTATTTACTCAACTGGTGACCCCCCCCCTTTTTTTTTTTTTCATTTACACGCCCCAAAAAATTTGACGCAGACACGAACCGTGAAAAGTTTTTATAGTTTTTGACGAAATTACGAATTTTTAAAGCGATCTTTCGCTTAGGTGGTTCATTCACTCGTCAGGTCTGACAACTTACACATGAATATAGCGCAATTTTTTTCCTCTCATTTTTTTTCCAAAAGCAATTTTACCCGGTATTGTGATTAGGGTGGGAAAATCGGAAGAAAACTGACTCCAACTCTCCAAGAATTCAGGGACGTCATTTCAAGTTTTTCCAGGGGGGGGGGGGGCAAAGGGTGCAAACACAATGCAATTTCATCGGAAAACAGCAAAAACCACGCCCCTTTATATGTAAATACATTGACTTATCAAAGCCGGGGGGGGGGGGCAATTGACCCCCCCCCCTGCCCTTCCTAAATGACGGCCCTGCAAGAATTTAAGGAGTCTTCGACTCTTGACTCCTTTACCTCAAAATAAGTTTGACTTGGACTCCGCAGCTATAGGAGATTGCGACGGAAAGTTGGAAATTTGACAGACTCCGTTTCTTAGAATTTTAAAGTCTTGCAACTCCCGACTCCCCCGCGATACTGACTCCAATCTGATTGTAATATATCGTATTCTTGTACTAGCGTGTGCAACTCGTAGAGTAATAATGCGACAACTAATATGTTACTCGTAGGGTTGTAGGATACTGTTTCAGATTGTGTGAATGTTTGTGTGTTTCAGTTTCTTTCGTTAAAAAAAATAAATGAAGAGATTGTGTCTCAATTTATCAGTTGAAGAACTTCTCAATTCCGCTACAGTAACTTCACTGAGCTTTAAATTCTAATTTTATTGAGTTACCTCTCTTTCTGTGTGTGTGTGTGTGTGTGTGTGTGAATTATATACTTCTAAAGCTAAATGCTTTTGTTTTTTTAAACAGCCCTCTCACATCCTAACTACTAAGCGGCTTTTTAAATATCTGCCTCATTATTTCGACTCATTAGCTGAATAAAATTTAAGAAACGCTGAGCGTTTAGATACATTGAGTGCAATTTTTCTTTCTTTCTCTTACTTTGCTAGTTTCTTATTACATGTAATAAATGGTGTAGCGGCTTATTTCTCCTCCTGATAGGCCAAATTGCGCTCCTCAACTTACTGAAAGCTAAATTTAATTTATCTTTCGGAAGTGGAAGACCTCATTACTACTCTGTTGTTCCACAGCACCAAATTACTATTAGAATTTATTAGATGTTTGATAGATTAGTTTTCGATATTAAATGTTTAAAAAATGATAAGAAACGTTTCTTCAGTCTAAAATTCAATAACTTATCTGTTTCAGTATTTTGTAGTTCTAAATTGCTGAAATCAAATAAATGCTTTGAACCTTTTCCCCCAAATCTTCGGTGGAAAGAAGTTTCACTCTGTTAACTATGCATGCAAGATTAGTAATTATTACGCCGCGTCAGCGATTATCTTTGTAAACTTTACTTTACCCCTATTTTACAAGTGATGGACTTGGCATTTGTGTCATCTGAGCGGCTTTTAACAGCTTTAATTGCTTCTTATTTTACCTTCACTTCATAACTTCCCATTTCTCCTCTGCTCTGTCAGTAGAGCATTTGTTGCGAGGTTCTAGGTGTTGTGGACTGGTTGCTATTTTAAAATACCTAAGAATATTTTTGAAGTCATTTAGAGTAAAAAAAAAAGGAGGCGGGGTTTTTAAACATGGAACTGAAAATTTCAGCTAGATCTTTCCGAAATGTTACGAGGTTACACCTGGCTAAATGTTTTTAAAATTGTCTGATTGCTGTTATGGACTGCATCACATTTGTACCGTTTTCATTAAAAGAAGTTCCCGGACTTCATTGACAAGAGGTTTTGGGTTATCAATTGTCTTGTGAAAAAGCTTTTTTTTTTCTCTCATGTAATCGCACTTGCGCGAAAAAGAAAGAAAAAAAAAAAACATTCTTTTTTCGCTCTGATTTTGATAAACGTCTTTCTGTCATATGAATAAGTTTTCGTCTTCCAAAACAAAAATTTCAATTGGTGCTTTCCTATCAAGTGAAACGTAATTCCGGTATAGTATTTCAAATTATGCTTAGCATTTTTATTTTATTTGAAAATCTTAATTTCTTAGCAAAACAGTCTCTTTTGAATTCGTTCAAATCTGATTCCTTCCCAAAATGGACATTATAATTTTTTTAACCATATAATACATAAATTTTGATACTAACTGCATTAGACAATGGTGACCACTGCTCAACCTAAGGCTCGTAGGCCACCTGCGGCACCTGGGACAGTGGTCCTTTGTTTTGTCTATGCTGCAAATCGAAAACAGTGACTTGTCTCAAATTTGAACCAAATATTCAGAAATAGGTTTCTGGTAAACATGCAATTGATAAGCAGTTACAATCCTTGGTTTGTACTTTTCTTTCCTTTTCCATATTTTGCCATGTTATTTTGAAAAATTTAAAATATTTAAAAAATTAGTATATGTTCTGGCTCGTGAGAATCCTTTTAATGGTACTAGGTACGACCCTCTGTTAAAAGAGAGTTGAGCTTCATTTGCTTAAGCCAAAATTAGCTAGTACAACACTGGTGTAGTATTTGCAACCCGCAATTTTGAATTTCGGGCATAATTCTTAGTTGGTCTTGGTAACTTTATTTCTTGAGTTTTTTTTTCGTGAAATTCCTTTGAGAAAATTATTTTTCTCTGTGATAATTTCTTTTGTAACATTTTGAAAAGATTTCATTTGCATCCTGTGAGCAAAACACATTTAATTTTTTTTATAAATGAAATTATTAATTTTATTTTCACATTGAGGAAGGACATTTCTTCACAACTTAAGTGCGTAACCAAAGAACAGCAACAATTCACCGACCTCCGACCCGAAAGAAAGAATCATTCCTGTCACGTAGTTGTTTCTCATGAACAGAATATGTAAAAGTGAGGTTGATATATTCCTGCGCTGTGAGTTGTGGTTACTATCATGTAAAAGAATGTTTTCCGTAGAATTATTGAAATTCCTGTTGAAACCCTATATCCAACATGCGGTAATAATAGTGTATTTAAATCACTTCAACCCTTATCGTGAATCTTAGAACTTTGTACGTACACAAAACCAGCTTATTTGAATGCATGTGATGCTATGAAACTGCAAGTCATTTTAGGAAATTTTTGTGTTCTTTCTCCATGAGAATCCATTATTATTAAAATGTGGTTCGGATATTCCAACTTAACTGGACTTTTCGTGTTGCGTCGAAGTATACATTAGCAATCATGGGGGGAAATCCACCGAAATGCTTATATCGCTAAATACGCTGCCCTAGGCTCGTTTGGTAGGTAATTTAGTTGTTTAAATACATTATCTGCCTGGGTTATGACCTACAGATTGATATTCCGAAGAGCTGCCGGCCATGTAATCTGTGAAACACTTAGCTGCCCTGCGGATTTAGGTCCGACTCATGTGGATGTACTAACACGAGTCCTCCATTTTGGTTGTTTTATTTCGTTTGATTTATCTATCTTCTCTTTTTTTTCCTTTCGATACGTGTGTGAGTCGTTTCCCCTTTAAATCACTTTGTCACGCGCTTGACATGTCAGGCTTGGCAAGAGCAGAGGAACAGCTTTCGTGAAGAAGTCTTCGTTCGCTGAGAGTAAATTCATAATTAAACCTCAAGGTAAATCCGATGGAGATAGTTTATCAAACGTTTCGTTATATGCTCTTTTCAGAGACAATTATCGTAACAATTCAGAGAAAAATGTCAGTAGAGAATTACTCTTTAAATTGCCGTCTTTTCTTGAAATTTCGGCAGAATTTAAGACTTCATATTTCAATAACGAGGGCACGAGTGCAAATAATTTATACGGCCAAAAGCATGCTTTACTCGACTCTTTCGATAGCTGCTTATCTAGATTTTTTCCCCCATTATAAAACTCTATTTTTATAATTAATGGACACCTGATAAATCCTCAATTTTATAATTAGTTTCTGTTTTCAACTTTATTCATTTCTTATTCAATTCTTCCACTGACTATTTGACAAAGCATCCACTTTGTGGATAATTTTCTCTATTTCTTCTTTTCTAGATGATTGTGCATGTGCAGGTCTTGGCACTCGAGTTATTTACTTATGCTTTTCCTTCTCCATATTAGTTAAGATATTTACTCAGTTTTCTGGTTCAAGGGCTTTTATTTTTCTTTACAAATCATGAGCCCGGTTGTTTGTGTCTTTGAAATAGTTTTCTATCACAACCGGTTTTCTTTAAAACTTAATTTAAATTTGTAGCTTCTAGTTTCAAAATGTTTTTCCTATTTGTGTTATTAATGCGAATTTTGTATCGATTGTTGTTGTTCTGAACATAATTGTGATTTAGATTCTTAGAATACCTAATAAAATCGGTCATTGACTCTCTTGTTGAAGTAGGTTCATTGACTTAAGTTTTCAAATTGATTCATTTTATTACTCAAACAGCTTTTTAAAACTTACTTGCCATGAAACATGAATATTAATAAATTTTGTAATATATAGATTTGGATTTGGGTAGTGTTCGCTAACATTCGTTTTAACGTGTAACTTATAAAAAAAAAAAAAAAAAAAAAAAATTCAGTAACATCTAAAGAGTTTAAAAATTTGATGCAAAAAAGATTTCTTTCGTAGTTTTTAAGTATCATTTTAATTATTTTTAAAACTGTCTAGAATACTTTTGTCTCTGCGTCTTACTAATTTCTTCTTCCAGATTGCTATCGTTGTTATCAAAAACCGACAAAAATTGTGAAATCTTTAAAGCCGGAAAATTTTTAGGCTCCAAGTTACTCTTGTATGTTAAAAGAAAAAAAATCATTGTAAGATGACTTTTGAAGGAATCTTGATCCTGAAGAACTTGTCGCCAGTGGATTTTTTTTTATTTGCTGGGTCTTGAACCATGAGTATTTTTATTATTTTAATTTCAAAAAGACTGCATTGCCATTTTCCACTGTAAACCTATTCTTGAACATAGCTAAATAAGTATTCGCTTCTTCAGTGGTGTTCGTTATATTCAGCAACAAAAGGATTCGTTAAAGAAATCGAAGAAACCTAGGTTCAAAACACACGAAACAAGCTGTTGAAAAAGCTCCTTTTTGTTTTTGCTCATTCGAAATGCTGTATGAGGGATATCTTTAATGGGTACAGGCAGGGCCGCGTCGTTCATATGTGCAAAGTCGTACGGCGCACGACGGTGCCCGAGTCTAAAAGGTGCCGAGCTCTACCGATTAAAAAAGATCCAAATGAAAAAAAGAAAACTGAAAAAATACAATTGAACTTATAGGGGAGAGTGGTAATGAATGGGCCATGGTGATGAATGGGCCACTAACAAAATATGAAAAAGTATTTGCATGAATTTTTTTTTTGATGCCACCAATAGATGAAGCTATTTGTTCTACTAAACTCATCCAATTTTCATTCGTTTGCGCTGAGCCATTTTTAAACTAGAGTGGCATGGTCAAGAATCTGACTGAAAAGTAAGTTTTTCCCTCTTTAAAAACATTTCCTAGCTAAAATGTACCAAGTATTTCACTGCATACATATGTAAAAGCTAGTCTTTCCATATCTATAAACTAATCTTAAGATGTATTTTGATGTTATCTAAATTCAATGTACTCAAAAAACCTAAATGTATTCCAAAAGTATAGGTGGGGCTGAATGGGCCACTATGTCATGGTAATGAATGGGCCACCTATAAATATTGTTTTTCTTCCTTTTCTTTGGATTTTCGCATTAATATGAAACACAACTGACTGTCATAGATAGATTAAGATTACTGTCGTCAAAATAGGTTTGTAGTAACTTCTAAATATAATTTGCAGATCTATATTATATTCCTATAGTACAACAGACCTCTGGTCGCAGTGCGTGGCTTGAAAAAGCCCCCCTCTCTCCTTCATATTATATTCCTCACAGTACAATTTCATTTTCTTTCTTGGTAATTTAAGTTAGATATTTCTTATTCCCGATGTCTAGTAAATTTTTTAAAAAATTTTTTGAATTTTGACAAGTTTGAAAATGAAGATGAAGTTTTTGAAAGTGATTTTTAATATTTTTGAAATATATAAATTTTGTTAAATCATAGTGTGTATTATCTTTTATTTATATATATATATATATATATATATATATATATATATATATATATATATATATATATATATATATATTTGATGTTATTTATTTCTTACAATCTCATTATTTAGTTATTTTTCTGCTACAATTGGTATGCATCAGTTTTATTTTAATTGCATCAGTTTTAATGTTTATATAATTTTAAATCAGTATGATTTTGTATCATCATGTCAAGTGCCACATTTATTTTGTCATATTCAGCAAATAAAAGATTAAATCCACATGTTTCCTTTGAATTCATTTAGTGGCCCGTTCATTACCTTCGATGGCCCATTCAACCCCATAGGTGGTTGAATGGGCCAAATTTCAAAATTTTTATTTTCTATTATAATTCATTATAGACAGGTGCTAATCCAACTTTTATGACTTTTTTAGATAGCCAGATAAGTAAAGTAACTAAAACACCAATTTAGAGTTAAAACAAAGTGTTCGGAAAAATTACAAAAATTCAAAACCAAAAAGTGACCCATTCATTACCACTCTCCCCTATTTCTTATAGTGGTGGTCTGTCATGATTTTTATCAGAAAAACAAATTTTAATTGGCCCCTTTCAAACCAAAGTAAGATTCGTTTTGTGAGCAATAGTTTTATTACTAAACGAACATTTAAAAAAGAAAAAAAAAATATCCCCTGACAGATTCTGTTTGGAAAATGACAAGTTTGCTGAGAATCGCCCGTGTCAGTATCTTTATTCATTATCTCATTGAATTTTATTAAAAGTAACTTTTTGTTCGAGGGCTCTAAGAAGGACCTTATTGTGTGCCAATACAACACTACATAGTTTATTGAGCTATTGTCTGTAATGTCGTTCTCATTTTTGTAATTGTTCGCAAATCCAAACACAAAAGTGTTAGAAGGTAATATCCGTGACTTGATTTTTTCATTCTTTTTTTTTTTTTTTTGCCTTTATTTTGTCTTTTTTCCCCCTATTCCCTTAAAAATCCATTAAACCAGTCCATTCTCGTACGAAAACCCTGCGGTCCTTCGTTTTGGAATAGCTTGGAGAGATCAAGCTCTCATTTGAAAAATTTCGTGTTAGTTTCAAAGATATTATTCAACACTAGTGATAAATTTTAAAAACTTTCGATAACGAAAATTGATCAACAAACACTAATGTTTAAAAACTCGTTTTAAAGCATTTCATTCAAAATTATATAATGTCTACTTTTTTTGTTTTCTATGATACAGGCTGATAATATTTAAACATAGCAACTGGGGAGACTGATACAAACAGTGCTTAAAGGTTCTGACTTATAGCTTCAGATTTGCAGCGAATATTCTTCTAGTTTTCCACTTACAGCTGTAGATAAAAAAAGATAGGATTTTAAACTAGAAGAATAAGTTGGAAGCAACTTTGAAAGTCTGTATTGAAAAGCTAGAATATGGTAAAAAAAATTGAAAAATCATTTCTACCGATTTTTTTCACGTATAATTTGTGTGGAGTTTTCAGCTACAACTGCGGGAAACTATTTTATCAACATCCGATAACAATATTTTCCACTGTAATACTTTGTTGTTGTGATTTTTATGTTTATTTTTATCTTGTCCGTGGCCGATATTCTGTACTAACCCATCCTGACACTTAACCTCACCGCGGTTTGATGTAATCACAATCACAACTGTTCTTCTGGAATCTGAAATTAAGGTGGTTACGCTTTATGATGTGCTATTTTAGCGACAGGATGAAAAAAATAGTCAAGAACATTTCAGAAGTTTATGAAATGTCATATCCCGCAAAGAAAACCCATTTTGAGATAAAAGTAATGGTCACTGCCGTTGTGTTTAATTTGGTTAGAATTACCATTATTATTTATAACGTAAAAATTGTCATCCTCTTTTACCTAGAAGATATCAGTTTTTAATGTCGACCTTTTTAACAGTTCACCACGTTTTTACCTTCCACTTTTGCTGTGTATGCTATGTTTTCGGAACTACTTTCAGAAATTATGCGACTGATATTAAAAAATGTGTACTTAAATGTGCAGGCAGTCCTAATTATGATAAGCTGCTGCTTGTTTAAATGAAGATAACTGGTGTTTTTCACACCGGCTCAAAAGTCAATGCAGAGTATAATGTTTTTTTGTCCTTGCCTACACGTTATTTGAAATATTTTAAATTACGTACATGTACATTTATGATACGGTACACTTTAAATATGGTGATGCAGCAGGTTTTCTGGCTCCAATGTTCCGACTTATTATAATTCAATATTTTATTTCTTCGCTAGAAAACGCCATTTCAAGTGTAAATGTTGCTATCCAGAACCTGCCGATGGACAAAAGCAGAATAAAAGTGTTACGTTTATGTGAAAAAGTTCGCAACCAAGCGTTAAATTTTAAAGTTATAGGATCCCGTGCCACTGAAGCAAGACTTATTTTGGAGTGCTTTAGGAATTTTGCTTACTTATGAAATTTCCATTGCCACATTTGATGCCAATACATGCAGGCCAAAATTTTCCACTTAACTTCACTTAATGGGGATTTTTATAACCATCCCCTCCTCCCCTCGTAGAATACATACAGTATATACAGTCATGTAAATATTTTGCTGCTTTCCTTTATGTTTAATAAACAAGGAGGTTAAATTTTTATTTTTGTTTTATAAAAAAAATTTGAATTATACATTGTAATGTTGTATGCTGTGTTGAACCTCGTTTTATGTTTTTCAGATGCAACGTTATAGTAAGCAGTACTTCATTATTAAACAAAACGAATTGTTTATTTTGTGTTACTTATGGTTTAGGCGAAATTATAATTTGACGAAACCCAAACGGAGAAAAAAAAATTAACAGTACTATTAACCCTTTAATGCCTAGCGTCCCTTTTTAGGGACGATCCAAAAAAGGGTCTGAATTTCCCCAAAATGAACATTTCAACCAAATAATAGTGTTCAATTCGTTGTTAACAGATTGCAGCACATAACCATTGTAAAGTGTAGCAGTTTTAATATGATCTTTATCAAAAATTACATCGTTCACAATCTCAAGAAAAAAAGCTCAAAAGAAATGTTAATTGCTGATTTTATTTCTTCTTATAAAATATCGTTATAAATATTATATCGTAGGCAGAAAAAAAATTTAGTTAAAGTATGTACCCTCTGGCATATCGTAACTTTTAAGGGACGATTTTTCTTTCCTTAATAAAAAAATTATTTTTTACATAATATTTTTTTAATTATTTTTCCTGTCCATTAAGCACTGTAACCAGTATACAAAATATCTTTGAAAAAAAAAAATGTCGGGCTCTAATGGGTTAAGGACCATTATAGGAGATATGTGCCTTATAAGTTCACATTTATCATTTGATTTATCGAATACAAACAGCTTATGTATTCAACTTTTTCGTGTTGTTGAAAAATACAAAAATGAATATTGGTCAAAAAAAAAGTACATTGTACGTTGACATGCGGGGGTGGACGCAATAATAAACAAGTTTACAACACAAACTGTGGCTACTGTATTTACAACATGTTCACATGACGATCACAACATAGAATGAGTTCAGTTGTCCGGGCGCATGTGCCGACAATAGCGCCGTCTCGCGGTGGACCGAACTTTGATGAATGAATCCTGAACGATTTTCTACTGCAAAGCTCATAGTTCCCAAAGAGTTTAAAAATATAAATGTTTACTCGTATTAGTTAAGCTGCAAGATAACAAACATGCTATGCGGTGTTAACACGTTGAAAAATCTAAAATCAATTTGGGCGGGTCACTTCAATGAGGCCACAAATTTATACCAAAACGAACTACTTATATAATCTGAGCTATAACTGCTAAATTTAAATGAATATATAAATCTGACTTATAATTTTTCTCTTTCAACTATAGCACAAACGTGGTAGAGATTTACAAGCAGCTAGATGTAGAACGTCTGGATCTTATCATTACATTTTGACCTCATCAGTGGGATTTTAGCATTTTAAGTTTATCATTTAGTAAATAAAGTCTTCACATGCATATAAAGTATAAGGTTAGGTAATTTATGTACACTTTAGAGTTTTTACTACAGTAATAAAGACAGGAGCACACATCTTTCACCTTATTATGTATTCAAAAGCGTTTTATGTTTGTAATTTGAAATCACGTTTTTACTACACTAATTCATTCTATATTATTTCTCCAGCCTGTTTGGGTTACCCGTGCCAGATCTACCTTATTCTTTTGTCAAACTCCATGACTTAGCCTTCATTTCAAAATTTATTATGTTGGCTGCTGACAAAAAATTGACTCGCTGTCTAAAAATTATTTTTTGGTCAAAAAACATTTTTTCTTTTTTTCATTACCTCAACAAATAGCATTCGTAAAGTAAGCCCCAAAGATTTTTTTTTTCCGCTATTAACGAAAAATTAGCAATTTATATTTTTTGCTGCAATTCAAAAAATTGCTCAAAAAAAGTATTTTTGCATTCATTCTGTCAAGCGCGAATGTTTCGCACTGATCGGTTTGTTATTATTTTTTATTTTGCAGCTAGTCAGCGCTTAGTGCGACTGTCGGTATTTTATTTTTTTAAACTTATCGATATAATGGATGCATAAATACTTTTGTGCTGAAAAGTAAAAATAAAAAGTGCGTGTAAAACTGCACGTTTTCAAAACGTGTAGACACTTGTTTCGAAGTTACGAAGCAATCCGCTTTTCAATCTACAGGTATATACAGTGAAATTCCGTTGCAACGAACTTCAAGGGATTGCAAACTTAGTTCGTTGTAAGAGAATTCTGAGACACAGTTGCAATTTTTAAATGATCGAATGTCCCTTCTCATTTGATGTACGCATGTGTCTGAGCGGCACACCCTGAAGGGTGATACTTCACTCTCTTGGCACAATTGAAAGTGCCATTTGGCTCATTAGGGTGCCACATGGAGCAAAAAGCACTTCCAAGGGTGCCAGGGAATAAAGTGGTACCCCTCAAGGGGGGGGGGGGGATTGCCGCTGGTGCTGCAACGTTGCACCCTTAAAGATGCGTTGTGCAACCTGTAGTTTTAACAGTTTACTGTTTACCTTTACTGCTTAGTTGAGTTCTGAAAAATGAGCCTTTGCGTTTCATTTGATAACTTCACTCTTTTAGTCAGCCGTCTGGTTGCATATCACATCTGTGTCAGCTTTTGTTGTTTCTGCTATCATTCCCTCTGAGCCGGACACATATTTCAAAAGTCTGCCAAACAGTTTATAGCTCATCCAAGGCCGAGTGAAAAATCCTGAGTCTAAGAAATGTCAGAAAACAGAAGGAAAAGAAAACGGCCGTTAATCATTTCTCAGGTCTTCTCGTGTCACAAAATGCGCATTCTGACTGTCCGTTGGAATGGAAGGGTGCCCTTTTAATTATGTGTCTCAGCTGGCTGCCAGTGCGTTTTCCGTGACACGTTCTCGTCTGTGGACATAGTTTACCGTTGATGAAAATTAAGCGCATTGATCAGGGTTGGTTAACTTCTGAGTGAAAAGCAATTTAGAATGCTTTCAGAAGTCGTGCAGCAAAGATTACAGTAAGTTATGGCGGTTTTTCCCCCTTGTACGAATAGGATGCTTGAAAGCCCTGTACACAGCGCGAACTTCAGGCAATAATAGTGATGCAAGAGTTATGAAAAATACGCAATTGCATTCAGCTCGTAAAAAAAAGGGGGGAAAATGGAAGTTCTTCATGTCGTAATTTGTAATTTAGATTGCAGGTGGAAGCTGGGTTTAGATTGATTGCCGTCGTGACAAATTATTCTGTTTTGAAATTAAAATTTAATTATCATCCATGCAACTCCGCCCTTAACTTTTGAATTTTGATCTCAATAATAGTAGAAACCAGATCTACTTTATTTTCATATTTTATAGAAAAGTTTTTTTCGAAAGTTGTGCGTTATTTCTTGCTTATAATTTTACTCTGCCTTAGGAATATTAGTTTTAGCTTTTTTTTTTTAATCAAAACGTCTAGCTCTGTGCTCTATGTTGATTTTTATTGTAGTTTATACCATCAAAAGGACCCCGGTCTATAATGCTATACTAATGTCGAAGCGTTAGTTATGGTAACTTCTGTCGCGTTTTCCCTACTCTTATTCCAGCCTTAACATGTGTTATCTGCATTATGAATTCATGTGAAATGAACATCATTACCAAAAAATATTGAATTTTATACCTTATTGCCATTTTGAAATTTTCGTTACTGTATCGATAACTGCTTAAAAAAGTAAAAAAAAAATTGATACGGGAAGAAACTCCACTGCGATATCTACCATGTTCTTCAAGGTTGGTTAAAATCTCAAAAAATGCTGCTTCTTACTATACAGAATAAAACAACTACCGAATGTTTGCTACATCAAATCACGAGTAATTTGATACATATTAATAAGTTAAAGCTGTGTTCGTTGAAAAGTTTGAATATTCAATGCCCTTTTTTTAATTATATTGAAAAAACTAAACACTTTAAAAAATTGCTGGCAGTAGTTTGTAGCTTTTTACTTTATTACGGAGGAATTTTGGCCGTACGTACTTTATAGATTAAAAATACTTTAGCGAAGTAAGAGATGGAAATTTCGTTGATAAGCTTGAAAATTGTCCCGCTTTTAGTTTTTACCTTCTGTGCACTTTGGAGGTCATTCATTTATACTTTAAGATGACGATCGACAGGTATCTGTTGAAATATTTATTATTTAATTATTATAATGCTGTCTATTTTAATTATTACATTAGCCATTTTTTGCCCCCCCCCCGGTATTTATCCGCCTGTGTTAGGTGTATGCCTGCTGATTTTGCCTTTTACCCCGCTCCTCCCCCCCCCCCCCATTTGAACTAGCATTAAATACTTTTATAAACACAAATAAGATTAGAAAAACGAGAAAAGCATGTTCATGGTTGCTTTATGAAGCATTCTCTACATAAGCTTCACTACTTAAAACGTTTTCTCCGAAGCTTCGATTTGATACGTTATATGGCCTCTACGTTAAGTTACGTTTTTCCTTATGTAATCTTTTGCTTCAAAGGCTTCCTTACTTTATATTAAGCAACAGTTTTGTGGCTTTGTTTTTATGTTACCGCATCTCCAACCGGAGTTTATATCCATAAAACGATTTATTCAATGGACGTTCAAAGCGTTACTGTGCTTTTGATTATTAAACTTTTGAAATCGAATTGAAGGGGCAAGTGGAGAAAGGTGATATGTGACAATTTTTTTAATTTCTAGAAAAAGCTTTCAAAAAAAAAAAGTAATTTTTTTTAATAAATTTTTCTCAACGTGTTAAACTGGGTCATATTCTTAGTTACCATTTTGTGACTAGAGGTACATGATACTGATGGACATCACCTACCTTCATCCATGGTAAAAAGTAAATTCCAAAAATTGTCACATATCCCTTTTGTCCACTTGCCCTTTCAGTTATTAAACATCACAAACACTCCAAAAAGAAGGCTAGTAAGAGAGAGAAAAGGAAAAACATACACCTGATTCTTATATAATAGTTTTAATGAATTTGAAAAGCTGTGAGAAAACATTTGTAGAAAACATAGTAGAGCATTGGTTTTAAAGTTGTTTTGTTAAGTATTTCTGTAATTTTTATTTTATGTGAAGTTTGAGAAAAGGTTTTGCTGCATAGGACCGACACCAGACAAAAATGATTTTACAGTCAGTTTTAAAAAAATAACACGAATCACGGCATTTGGAAACGCTTCTTAACAAATGCTAGTTATCTTGTAAGCAAAATGTGAATCCTAATTCAGAAACAGTATGCATTTGAATATTCAAACAAACTAAAACACTAAATTATGCGTGACAACACGGAAGTTTACCCGCTCAAAATGGCTCCTTGTGTTTCAATGCTCGATGGGAGAGAAGCATTAGGAAGTCACGTGATGCCGACTTTAGTACTGTTCTTTACATATCTATGATTAGAATACATATGGATTCATTACTTCAGGCTCTCGTTCATCAAAATCAACCGTGCCGTATACTTTTGCATATAGATTTATTTTCTACAAGTGTATGATAAAATCTTTAAAAAAAATCATTTTTACTCTTTTGCTTGTTGAGAGAAATTTTTGCAATGTATTCTTTTACTTCTTTTATGAATAAATTTCACAAAATTTTAAGTTTGTAACCTTCATGGTGAAAGGTGACCTTGTGTCCCGTTTCCGGATATCCTGTCCCGTTATCCCAGCACAGACTGGAATGTCCCGTTTTCAAATTGTTCAAACACAATGTTCCAATCAAAAGTCACTGGGTGGGGCTATTTTAGAATTTTCATACTAAAAAATTGAATATGAATAACTATGTAATGTATTTTATGTTTTCCCATGGCTAAAATGCACTCAAAAAATGATGGTTTCGTTTATGACCAAGTTGTGGGCTATCAAAAAAGCAATTGCAAATCGTAACTCTTAAAGCAATGCAGTTTCAAAAATTAAATTGTCTGAAAATCTTTCAAGAATTTTATTCTTAGTTAAAGTCAGCACCAAGCTAATTTGAACATTAAAAATCAGGGCCGTATGTAAGGGGTGGGTTTTTAGAGTTCAAACCCCTTGTGAAATTTTAAAAAACTGTTCCAAAAAACTCTTTTTATTAGATTTTTTTTTTTTGAAAAAATATTATTTCCATTTATTTATTTATTTCAAATTCATTAGAAAAATGAAATTATTATTATTGAAGAACTGTATCAATTATTTATCTGCATTATTTGTTTTTATTGAAGTTATTGCGAGCATCATATCCTACTATACAGTGTTTTCCTTCAGATTTTGAGTATTTTACTCTTAGAAAAATATCAAAATTCTTTAAATATGGATGTGCCAAACTCTATATTCAACATCTTTCATGGGGGACAAAAAGTTATGTAGCCGCATTAGATTTTTTTTTCTTTTTTAATAGACATGTCATCTTTTACATTTGCTCATGTTAATGGCGTTAAAGCAGCAGCACTTTGTTTAAGTAACCTATTGTAACGAAAATGAAATGAATATATGAATGAAACCAAATTTGTTTGATCATATATATTTCACGCGAAATGTATTTGGTAACACCCTCCCCGAAACAAATAACTGGTTACGGCCTTATTAAAAATCATATGGGTTGTCACTCACTTATCAGGTTACAGTGCAATTTCTGACATTTCTCCAAAACGTAAAAAAAAAATTGTCCAAAAAACAAACCTGCATGTGTGTTTCTTTCAACCTCTCTCCATTTTTTTTTTCTTTTTCCTATCTCTCTCCCATCTCATTCCTTACAATTAATTTAAAATCAAAATTATTTGCTTGCTTTTCATTTTACTTCCATTAGAAATCAATTGTAATAATTATGATCAATTTATTTTGAATTACGATGTTTGAGCAAGCAAGCATTGCAGTAATGAGAAATCTCGCAGAAGTTTAATGAAATTATTTCCTTTATAACGCTGCAAGCTATGCTTAAATCATGGCCTATTACAGTATATTAAAGTTTGTACAAGATGCCAATTTTGTAGTGTATCTTCATTAAATTCATTCGCTATTTTTTCTCTCGTTTGGTGTCTGCAATGAAGACACTGTTCAACTAAATGGAGGTATTTAGGTTAATGATATTCGCGTAACCAGGACAAAGATGCAGAAGTTTATTAATTACTCTTATTTCCTTTAATATCTTCCTGTGGCATAGATTTAGCTCTTGAATTTTTCAGCTTTCGTAATGTCCGAGACACGTTGAATATGTAAACTATTTTCTGACAAGGATCATTTTTTTTTTCTTCAAACAAATGTTGCCGCATGCGCCACCATAGTTCTAAAAATTTGGCAAAGCATTTTCAAACTAATTTTTAAATTTTTCGATTAGGATTACAATTTTTTAAATGAAAATGTTTACATATTTAGGATTTTTTTTCCCTCTAGAATGTGTTGTAATCTCGATTGAATAATTGTTTTTATAAAGGCTGAAATTTTGTCGTTTTTTTTGAAATAAACGATTCAATTATTTTTCATGCAATCAATTAAGTCTGGGTTCTATTGTAAGTATGAAAAAAATGGATATCTTATTAAGAGATAAAAAATGTATACGAGATTGGTCCGCCGTTAAAATTTTACAGCAAAAGGGTGAATCGTCTTTGATGGCTCATTTGAAGCTAAAAGCTTTTCAATTATATGTTTTACAACTGATTAATGTACAGTTTCTGACCTCAATTTTTGTTTCTTGTTCTTAAGTGTATTATTAATTACAAAGGGAAAAAGTTTGTGCGGAAAGGTTTTTAAACTAAAATTGGTTTTCTATTTAAAAAAATATGTATGAACCGATGAGTTTTATTCATTTTAAATACAATAGGTATTGTTTTCTTCCAGTCTTAATATTTGAAGCTGTATAAATTCGGAAATTTGATTGTTTTAAATTTGTTTAATTGTATTTATTTAACACTTCCACACACCCTTTCAATCTTCTAAAATAACAATTGGAGAAACTTGATTAGTTTAAGAGCTATTTGTTTTTAATTTCATTTTTAATATATTTTCCCTGGCTTCACTAATATAGAATCGGAGAAATTCCTTAATCTATTCTCGATTGTACAATTTCTTAATTTTTTTATTTGCTTTATCTTATTTTAAAGCAACATTTCTTTTGCTCTTTTCCGTTTAACTTCACGGAGATAGAGTTGAGCTTTTGTTTAAAAAATTCTGTTTTTTTCCCATTTTGGGACAGATTTTGCGAAACAACAAAATTCCCTGAAAGATATTTTTCTGTGATTAGAATTTCTATTCAATGAAACCTACGATAAAACGATCCCGAACGCGAATAGAAAACCTTTTCATGCACTAATATAAAAAGGTCATTTTTGATACTTATTGCTTTCATTTAGTTTCTTTCTAAATTGCTTTTTCCCAAAAATTGCGGTAAAACGTTCTCGATATTTGTATGAACTTGCTAAATTTATACCTGTTTTAATTAATGTTCATTTTTTATTCAGAGAACGCAAAATGATGGTTGTTATGTATGTTATTTATTTATTTAAATTTGAAGTTTAAGTTCATTTAACGTAAAAAAGTACGCAATAAAAGTAATATCTATAATCCGAACGCTAAATTTCGGGTCCTTTTTAGGCTTAATTTAATAAATCCCTACTTAAATTTTGAAAATGCATTTTACGCGCAAATTATATCGTTAAATTTCTTCATTTAATTTTCAGCTTTTCCTGTTGACTGCTATGGATTCGAAAATGTATAAAATATTAATAAATTTTCAATGTAGGGAATACATGGTCCTGATTGGGATTACGCAGCTTTTTCGGTGCTGCTGAATAATAGGTATGCATCTAAAAATTGTTTCTGTAGGAGATATTAGAAGACGACTGAAGTGAAAAGCTGCATCACTGCTATTGTTCTTCTATTCATTATTTTAATAAGGTCAAATTTTCAGAAAGTATTAGGCCAGCACTCTTTTTTTTTTTTTTAATTTCAAATTAACGAATAAAAATTAAAACCAGGTAGCATATTTTCAATTTTCTCCCTGTTCAACACAAGCTCGTAATTATAGGAACCTGATAAGTGCTCTGCAGGTAACCTAGCATTTGTTTAGTTCAAAAATAATATTATGACCTGCGATTACATATTTATCTACATCATTTATACTAACGGACTACGCAAGCGCATTTGAAAGCAAATTGCTGCATAAAGGTCATATTTGAATGAAACAAAAAATATAAAAGAGACTGTTAGTCGAGGAACAAAAAATTTCAACCATGAGGAAGAAAGGAAACTCGCAAATAAAGGGAACAAGAGTTCAAAAGCTAGCAATCTTCATAATAAATAAATAAACTGAGTTGCTATGGTTTCTGACCTTGTTGTGGGTGCATTGAGCACGGTGTTTTTTTTTTCAGACGAGGAATATCAGGCTGAAAAGAACAAAAAATCCTCCTGGAACTAAAAACTTACCTTTAGGAGCAAAAAATAAGGTTCTGCCGTTCGGAAGAATAATTTCTCATGCAATAAGTGTTTTAATTGTTGCGTACATTGTTCTTGTTATCCAAACAGAAATATGAGAATTATGTTTTAACAAATTTTTGTTCGGGGGCAGGCCCTCCATTTAGGGGATCCCCCGGCTTTGAAAAACGGATGCTGGTACATGTATAAGTGGGCGTAAATTTTGTTTTCTGATAAAATTTACATTGAGTACAGACCCTTGTCCTCTTTTCCTTAGAAAAAATTTGAAATGACGGGCCTCCTTAGGGGTCCTAATTTCGTTTCACTCGGGCTGACTCACTTCACACCGTGATTCTGCTCGAATCAGAGCCTTAGTTCTGGTCACACTTCGCAAATTTAATTTATATTAATTGTTGAAACACAAAACGAATTTAAACAAAGAAAAACAAGACGCATGAATTTTTTGAAAATCTTGTTTCGTTAACTAGTTAAAGCCCCATTTAAACTTTTTTTTTCCCTTTCAGTTCATGCCATTAATTAATTACCTATGATAATCTTTGTCTGCACATGTCTGTTGAAAAATAATTTCAAATTCTAGTCGTAGCAGTTTCAGAATGTTGTCGACAACTTTTTCCACAATGCTCTACCTGGAGAAAAAAAGGTCAAAATATTCGAAACAATCCCACTGTAATTTATTCGCTTATTTTTAATTTGTGACCTTCCCCTAGAAATAAATCACCACGTAACGAAGGACGTTTTTCCGGTCATCTTGTGTTCAACCATGCATCGAATGAAATCGAGATGTATCTTTTAAAGGAAAAAACTATTTTCTTATTATTTCTATTTTATACCGTTTCAAAGAAGTCGAACCCTTTTCGTAAGAAGTTTTTTTTTTTTTTGTTAACATTGCGAGCACACTCATTCTGCTGTAAAATGTTTATCTTTGCAAGTGGTTGCGTAGTTTTATTTTGTACGAATTAACTATTTTAACTTTGTAATAAAATGTATTTTTAATCATTTAGCGCACTTCCACGCTTGACATCGGATATGTAAACTATACTTCTGTGAGGGACTAGTTAAAAAGTGCAAAATAAGTTGCAAATTTAATTTCTTGGATAGAGCATGTATTTTTTGAGCAATCAAGATTGCTTAGTTCCCTCGCTTCACTCGGCAAATGTCGTTTGATATAATGTTTTTGTGATTGGTAGATAAGCTTAATTTTTTGGGAGGGCAGAAATTCTGAATTTGCTGAACGATAGAATGCTGGTATGCACGCATAAATACATTTAATGAAAAGGGGCATTCGGACATTTGAAAATTGTAGTTATGTCCCTATTTTGCCGAATATGAAATTTTTTGAGATTTCACGGCGATTTCCAATCAGGGTGCTCCTGTTTCCCCACATTTTCTCTGTGTGTTTTTGGTCTCACCTCTCGCACATACATTAATCGTCTTGTTAAACCATCTCACATTCTCCCACTTTTGCCTATATCAATTAACTGCCTTCCACTAATGACAAGCTGTCTTCTTCAGCAAGAAGTTTCGATTTCAATGTGTCTACTGGTCCTCGAATTTTATTCAATAAACCTGCTTGAGTGATGATTCTCATTCTATGGATTTTAATGTTGACTTCCGTCCCGTGCTGAAAAGTGAGCATGTCATTATTGTGAAGAAAGGAGAGAGGGAGAAAAAAAACCGTAAAATCAAAATCCCGATTACCTCTGAAGATAGTGATAACGTGACCTCAGTGACCGCTCTGCCTGCCCTCCTCACAAGTCACCTGAAATAAATAAATCCGTTTATAAAAATAAACTCGGGTGAAGACGTGACCGTTCTATTAAATCGGTTCGAGTTGGTGTTCTATCAGTATGTTTCTTCGGTCACGTTTCGTAACTTCCCCCTCTTGTTATTTGCATAAAAGCAACTGTTCTTGAAATTAGTTTTTTTATTTTTGTTTTAATACCATGATGATACCGTTAGCTTTTCTTATCATCCTCTTCGAAAGTGCTGCAACGCTTTGAACAAGAATGCGTTATTAGACGACGCGGTTAATTTATTTTGTTTGCATTTGAAGATTTTCTTTTGTTATAATATTTGCAAAGAAGTATTCCGTTTTTTAATCACATGAAGTTGGTTGACCTGCGAGCAACGGAATAGCCCGGAGTGGAATATAGGTTCAACCGTTATTTAAAGAAATTCCTTATCTCTGAATGGTGGTGTGTTATGATTTTTAATCATTTATGAGATTTTCTTTTACCCGATTTGGATTTAGTATACAGAATTTACTGCAGTTGAAGTTTACATGCGTTATTGTCTGCAATATTCTTTGGTCATTGAGGTAACTTTTTTCGATCCTTTGTACTTTTCTTTTCAATGCCGTAAATATTTTTGGTATCGTGAAAACTATGTGTTGTCAGTATTGAAAAGTCCAAAAAATGAATTGTGTATATGCAACTTTTTCGTGTGGATAGAGAGGGGGTAACTCATTATGAGAATTAGTAGTGGAAGTATTTTTTGATCAAGTGCTTTAATAGTAGTTTGGCATAGCTACATTCGTTTCAACTTTTTTTAAAAGATAGAGCTAATTTCTTTATATCTTGATTATGGTTATTGCAATGTAAAAATAACTCAAAATATTTGCTAAACATTGAAAAAAGTAAGAAGAATAGTAAGAAGAGTGATCCATAATGCCAATGGCTTTTTATTTCATAAATCCTACTTCTAATTGTTACCCCGAGATGAAAGTTTCAGCTGTTCTAGTACAGACACGTGTTTCGAGGTTACAAAAAACATCGTTGTTAATGCATAAAAATGGAGCTATTGTATCAAAAGGACATCTGTCGAGTGTTTCTAACCTTGAAAGAAGTCTGCAATTTTTACTGGCTGTTTGTGCGTCTTACGGTAATTTTGAATTTTTAAATGTGTTGCACTAAAATACTTAATTATTTTATCACTTATCTTTTTTTTTTTGTATATAAGCTTGTTGTGATTCTAGTGAATATTAATGTATTTCTTGTTTTATCTGCAGGCCACCCGCAAGGTGTGCTGCTGTGGATATTTATTCGTCGCCCCGGACTGGGACTTCTCTTTACCTGCAAATCGGAATAAGGTGAGTGTTTTGAACTGCTAAATTTCCATTGCATCTGTTCTGATTTTCATCTCTATTAGAAGGACTATCAACATTGATGTGTAACCTTTTTTGAAAAACCAGTCTTGAAATATACCTACGCTAACTCGAACGTGTAATATTCATTACATGTGTGCTCAACCTTTTTTTGTTCGAGGGCCTAACCACATGTTAAATGAATTTCGTTCGCCAGAACATATATGAACTGTAACTTTTTCTAATATTCTTCTAGGAAACATGAGCAAACGCGGGGAAGAAAAGAAAATTACGAACCTTGAATTGGTGTTATCATTACTTCATGCATATAATTAATAAAAAAAAGGCAGTCTGTTTTGTACTATTTGGCTACAAATTAGCGTTAAGCATTCCCAATACTGAAATAAGGGGATTGGTTGTTTTGGAAGGTTCCAGAACGTAGTTTTTGACTCGTAACATTTAACATGACAAAGATCCACATAAATCAGCTTCGCGGGCTCCATATGGCCTGCGGGCTGTAGATTGGAAACTGCTGTGTTGGATCAAGTCGACACTATTGGCATGAGTGCCCTTTCAAAGGCGATGTCACACTGCGTCCAATATTACGCAGCTCCGCCCCCAAAAGAATTTGAACCTCCAAAAATGAGAAAAGAAAATCCCTATAAAATTACCCCCTCCCCTCCCCCTCTTCTACTATAAAATATTTTTTTTTTCTTGCTTTGTATATTGGAATTTTTTTTTGTTTAAAATTTCTTCATTTTGAAAATTCAAATTTATTTTAACTGTTTTGCTGGCGCAGCATTCCCTTGTATTTGCTTGAGAAATATCAGCTCATTCAAAACCACTTACACGATAAACTCTTGTCTTAAAATATCTTTACAATCTCAAACTTAGATATGCAAAAAATGTATTAGAACGTTATAAAAATAAGAGAACATTTACGGGTTTAACTAATAATTAAAATTGTCTTGTCTTGAATATACTATATAAAAAATATCGAATTGCGCTTTGTTTCTGCTATTTTTAACTCCTTTTGTGCTGCAAAACCTCTGTGGGAAAAAAAACCTGAAATGTTTTAATAATTTTTTCCCTTTTTGAGTGCATTTTTATACATTTCATCTATTCATTCTATCTCATCTAATTAGATTCACAATTAATTGCTACATTAAGGTTTGCTTCTTTAGCACAATATATTCATTGAACTACTTTCTAACAATACTAATGGATTGAGTTTCTAATTTCGTGAGTTGTCTGACGTAAAAGGATATAATAGATTCTTAATTACAAGCACTCAACAGTTCATATTATATTATTACTATTTTTTGTCGCTTGAGCTCGTTAGTAAGTGAATCATTGTGTTCTTTATTTTATTGGGCTTGAAAGTTATTTTAAATTTTACAGCTGATTGTTTTTCTTTTTCTTTTTTATGGTGGAGAAATGATTTTATTAGTGTTTACGTTTCAATATACAAATGTTTTTAATAGAAAAGGTTTTTTGAAAGTAGTTTTTCAATGTAAAGAGAAACGCTTAACTGGATCTCAAATTATCCCAGTATAACATTTCACACAAATAATCTACAAAATAAAAAAATGTAAATATAGTAACTGCAGCTTTCAGACGATACAAAAGGCTTTTAATTTTTGACTTTTAAGAACCTGCAATCTTTTATTCCATACGCAATGTTTTGTTCTTGTTGCAAAACAAATTAACAATTTCAAATAATAAATAACAAATATATATATATATATATATATATATATATATATATATATATATATATATATATATATATATATATATATATATATATATATATATATATATATATAGCGATCTCGAAAATCTCTCTATGTCAAAATTTTTCAATTTCCCTGCTTTTACAGCATAAATTTAATGTTTTTTTCTCATGTTTATTTCGAATGGTTTTTCCCGAAAACACAAACAGAAATATCAGCTCATTCAAAACCACTTACACGATAAACTCTTGTCTTAAAATATCTTTACAATCTCTAACTAAGATATGCAAAAAATGTATTAGAACGTTATAAAAATAAGAGAACATTTTCGGATTTAACTAATAATTAAAATTGTCTTGTCTTGAATATACTATATAAAAAATATCGAATTGCGCTTTGTCTCTGCTATTTTTAACTCTTTTTGTGCTGCAAAACCTCTGTCGAAAAAAAAAAAATCTGAAATGTCCCTCTATATCGTCGGCACCATGCTAAAATAACGAATGTGAAAAATCGCATTTTTCAAGTTCGTTTTTCAAGTTCGAATTTTACAAATAATTAAACTTAAAATGATACTTTCGAACGATAGTTTTACACTTAAAGATATCTATAAAAGTTTAAAATTGAAAATAACCAAACACGTCAGGTGGGAAAAAGTTATTTGCAGTGTTTTGGCTCTCCTGAAAAGTGCCAATTTTCACATTCGTAAGTTTAGCATGGTGGCGACGACATCTCGAATTTTGACGACTCTCATTTTTGAATTTCATCTCCAGCCACCTTTATCAATGGTGCAACTTGGATCCAAAAATCATCTTTTGCACAATCATTCAAAGACTATGTTCGTACTTAAAGGTATGCATTAACTTGCTACCGACATAGTAATCACAATTAGTAAAATGTGGACTCACAATATGTCGCACAGTAAAATATTCAACAATATCAATACAAAACAATCTATTAAGCATTTGACTTTGTTCCAATTGCTTATTTTTGTAAGTTTTATCACAACCTCTGAAACTCGAAACCTTCGTATCTCGAATTTTTCTTCTGTCCAGTGAAATTCGAGATGGACAGGTTTGACTGTATCATCAGTCATCAATCATATGTATGTAAAAAATCGTTTGTAGCTCTTTAGGGCCGACGAGAGGACATGCCAGCCTAGTCGGAATCTAGGGGCCGGGTTCTTTCGAGGCCCCGGCTCGTAATCGGAGTAATATTATTTTTTAAAGTTTTGTGGGGGCTAGGGGGTCCGATGACTAAACTGACTAGGGGGCCTGTTTAGGAAGGAAAAAAAATCTTTACCGAATCTTCCAATCATTATTGAGACTTAACCTTCATACCTTTTTTCATGCTAAGTAACAGGGAAAATTTCTTTCGATTTGCTTTCGTTTCGAAGCGAACAAAAGGAGTAAAAACGTAAAAGGAAGTCGAAACCTTTGAATGAAAATAAAACTTCATCTTCAGAATAATTATGTATGTCTCAGCACATAAGAATTAGGAGTGGTGGTAGATAGTGCTATTGTATAAAAGTGTAACATTTATTGTAACACACAAAATCATCTTAAATGCACCTCTTCCTCATCTCACACTTTTAATTATTTTTATGTAAGGTATATTTTCTCCAAAATTGTGAAAGAATTCTGTAGTCTCGCGAATTTATCGGCCGCAGGTCGCACACCTTTAAGCTGAAGAACATTCCACCCCCCCTCCCCCTTTTTAATGCCATTTGCCACTCACGGAAAATTATTTTAACAAAATAAAAAACAAGGTTATCGAATTCGGTTTCTTGGTCAACCTCAACGCTGTTGGATAATTTTCAAAATAGCCTGAATCCCTTTTTAATGACAGAGTATCTCGACTTTAATTGCAGCATCACGTGCCTATATGTTCCAATTTAGACACTAATCTTCTTAATGCCTATTCACGATTTTATTTTTATTCCCTCATTGGAAATATGTAAGTGATTCTTCGGCGTGTTCTTTTATTTATTTATGCTTTTTGATAATACATTTGCATCCTCATCCTTCATCTTTGATGCTTAGCCATTTCTCCAGGCGGACTTAAAATGGGGCCATTGAGCATTTGCATATCGCGGCGGGTCTGAAAAGAAAAAAAGCTACGTCCCGTAACTATTCCTTGTTTTGTAACATCTGCTTTTTAAGGTTACTTCCTCATTAGTGAGATGCGTTTGTCTGTCTGATTAGAATTTTGAAGCGTGTCAAGATTTATACCGTTGACATTCATTAAAAAGTTTGACAGATGATGACATGTATTACCGTAATAACATATTGCGGTAAAAGTTTCAACAGTTTCTCGTAATGTGCCAGCTTAAGCGAAAAAAAGGAACTATTTTTATAATTGATTCGATCGGTTTAATGCCTCATGTCTTGCCATTTTTTTTTCTTTCTTTGTTCTATTTTCTTTCAATCTTTAAAATTAAGTAATCGTCCTTGTTATTATTCGCATCATTAAAAAAAATCCCCTCTTCATTTTAAAGTAAAAGCGAACATTTTTTTTTTTGTTACAGGGTGAGAAAACGCTGAAAATTGTTATCAGAAGTCTGCCTTTGAAACACAAATCCCACCGAGATAACAAATAATTCAATACACAAAGAAGCTGTCCATAAATGGTGCCAATGGTCCCCTTTTTCAACAAATTGCCCCCCCCCCCCTCTGCTTCGTGTTATATTTCACCTAACCCCCTCTCCTTGTCACATATCATGCTGTCTTTCCTTTGCATATTATCAGTGGCGGCTCGTGACTCTCAAACTTGGGGGTGCTGCAATTTTTTTAATGTAACAAAAATGTATGCGTGTGCCAATACGTTAAAAAAAATGTTTTTAACGCACCAATATTGAAATAATAATCATTGAACATAATATGTAATTTATATTTCCTCAATTCAAACAAATGAGCAAAAAATAAATAAACATTTTAAAATTATTTAAAAACAAAGCACATTTTCCTATCTTTTTTTTTTTGTAAATTCTTTTTTAACTTTTTCATTAAAGGTTTTGATATTATTGATCAAACTTGTTTCGAGTGAATGTCTTTGTTGTATTTTCTCTGGTACGAGAACTTTCTACTCGTCGAAGCGTAAGCAAAGTTAAAATCCGAAGCAGGGTCACTTTTTTTTAAGAGCATTTTTTTTTCGGACAAAGATAACAGTCAAAAAGAAATACCCGGCAAATGCTCAACACTCATCGTTTTATACACTACTAAAGGTGAAAAATATTTAGTTTGAAGCAGCAAATAATAAAGCAGCGAAACGGAAATATTCATCATGCGTATGCGAGTAATCGGTTACTAAAGCATCTCAGAGAGCGGCACCGGTTGCAGCCCACAGCGCGATTGAAAAATCCTACCCCCGATTGACCGCACGTTACGCTGAGCATGCGTAGAAAGCTTTTCAGCACGCTCAAAGGAGCTACTCGCTGTGCAGCGCCTTACAGAAAGTAGATTTTTTTTTCGCACTTCAGTTGAGGCCGTAATATTGACTTCACTGCTAATTTATTTGTATGTGTGTGTAACGAAATCTCCTTCGATGACCAACTATGGATTTTGTATGATTTATATTCACTCAAGATCAGAATGAAAAAAATGAATGAAATAACTAAAAAGCGTATTTTTTGGAAAAACTACTGGGGGTGCTGCAGCGCCGCAGCGCCTATGAACGAGCCGCCACTGCATATTATACTTAGAAACATGTGTGATGTCATACATCTTGTTATTCCTCTCCCCCTTATCATGAACTGTTACAATTTCATGACCTCCCTCCCCTCCTCAAAGCTTGACACCATTTGTCTACGACACCAAGGATGGATTTTACCCCAAATCTTTTACCAGGGTGTAGGAGTAGTCCTAAAAAATTCCTAAAATTATTTTTAAAAAAAAGTCTTAAATTGTCATTTTTGTCTTTATTTTCCTAAAATATTCTCAATTGTATTTCAAAAAATCCAACGCTCCGCGTGTGTGCATTTCAAAATTTCCAACGCTCAAAATTTGATTTTTTGATTCAACCTGAAAGGTTTTCAGGTGAATAGCAAATTTGTTTCTAAAGAAACATAAGCTCCTGGAAATACTTTTCCCAATAGCTTGTATGATTGATGATGTTGGGTATTTGAATGATGAAAAATTTCTATTTTTTTCCTTCGTATTTCTGCTGCTGAATTTTGAAAGTCCTATTTTAATTTAGTTAACGTTAAGCTAATTAATAAGTTCAAAATTTTACATGAAAATGTGTTAAAGATGAAAATTAAAAAAAAAAATGTCCTGGATTTCGTTTAGTAGGTAAGAAAAATATTTTCAACGGGTGTTTGCGGAATTATCTCCTCATAGCCTTTGACAAACATAAGTTTTTTCAAAACAAATACAACTCATTACATTTTAAGGCATACTCACTCCGAACACATATTTGTCGCAGTTTTCACTACTCTCTTGATCCGAGCAGATTAAAGATCCAGTCTTCATAAATGGCGGCTGAGGGCGTTAAAAATGCTCGTGGTCACAAAGTACTCCAAGTGAAACGATACCTCTGAGGGTACTGGACCAGGGGTTTGCTCGATCTTTGGTCCGGATTAAAAGAACAGAGCGCTTTTCAGGGCCCCAGCCCGGTTGAATCACGAGTTGTGGCAGGTACGGGAGACGCTGGAGTGTGAATTGAAGTTTTATAAACAACACGCAGAATAACTTAAACTAAAATAGGTGGCCAAAACTTGTAAATAGTATTTTTGTGATGATTTGAAAATTATCAATAGAAGGCATTCTCTAAAACAAACATGATCTTACCTTCGAAACTTTTATAAATTTTAATTATAATTAAAACCTCATTTTTTCTTCGGAAAAGAAAAACCTACTAATAAAGGAAATGTCAAAAAATTTCCCAATCCGTTGAAGGAAATACAATCAATAAATATTTCTTTTTAAGATTTCTTTCCTCAATAAGACTTGTTGATTTCCTTCCCCTCATACGAACAGCCAATCATCGTGAGTAAATTGATTGTAAAAACAATGGAAAGAGATTAAATGCAGTAATGGAGTAAATAAAACGATTGGGAAAGCTTTATAAGTAGATATAAATTTTGATTCTTTGATTTTGTTACTTAATTAATAAATTTTGAAAAATGATTGAAATGAATTTTGCCGGTTGGTTTAATAACACTGTTCGACAGTGGTTCACTAACAACAACCGAATTATAATTTTTATTACGTATTTATATAGTTATTTAAATACCTGCAAGTAAAAAAGTCCCACCACGTCTCAATTTTCCGTAATAAAAAAAATAATTTTTTACTATTTTTTATGATTTTCGCACCAAATACCTATTTTTGGAGGGAAAAAGAGAAAAATATTAACTCCTAAATTTTTTTGGAGGTGAAGGGAGACTCAAAGTCCGAAATCATGACCACCGATAACAAAAAGGGGGGACGAGGAGAGTGTATCCCCTCAAAATATGCAAAAAATCATGAAAAAGTTCTTTTTATTCTGGTTTCTTTAATATGACGTTTTAAAAATTTTTTTCTGGTGTAAAATCATAGTATAAGACCCCCTCCTATTATTCCTATGCCCAAAAAAATTTTCGCGCTGTAAAATAAAATTAAAAAAAAAAAAAAAAAAACGATCGTATGACTGACGCACGCTAAATGCGAGCTAAAGTATCTACGGCTTTGTATCAGAGGGGGCGGGGGGGGGGGCTTTCGGCAAAAAGTGAAGAGTGATGGAGAGGAAAGGGGCCAAATTTGGATTTTGGAGATAATTTTGCATAAGAACCAGCCAGAATACGCCGTCTTTCTGAAGACCTGCGATGTGTCTCGTGTGCAACAGTCATAAAATCGGTTTTTAATTTTTTTTTACAGAGCGAAAATTTTTTCGGACGTAGGAATCATAAGACGGGGTCCTATCTTCTGATTTTACATCGAAATTTTTTTTAAAACGTCATTTAAAAAAAACAAAAATGGAAAGATCATTTTTGGTGATTTTTTGCTCATTTTGAGGGGGTACACCCCCCTAAGAACCCCCTCTTTGCTATTAGTGGTCATGATTTTGAACTTTGAGTCTCTCTTGAAACTTCAAAAACAGTTAGGAGTTAATATTATGATCCTTTCCTCTTGAAAAAAGGTGTGTTTGATATGTTTTTTCAGTTATGTTCAGCACTTTTTAGAAATTCATAACAAAAAAACTGTACGTGCTACAGCTTTTTTACTATTATTTTTGAATTCTACACTGCAAAATTAGTCAAAAACAGTTAATTTCATCTTTGTTAGGGAAAAAAAGTGAAAATTTGTTGACTAGTGTAATTGATTGAGTGGGGTCAATGTACTTAAATAAAAACGGAAGGAGATCTGGGCCAGATAGGTTTTAGCTAAAGATTAATAACATTCCAATTCCATAATCGACATAACAAACAGCCTTCTTTATTGATTTGTATATTAGAAAGAAAATAAATAATATCATTTGGGGGGGGGGGGGGTAAAATAACAACCAAGTCAAAATTGAATACTATACCTCTGTGCTGATTTCAATGATAACGACAGCGTTTATGATAAATAAAATAAACTAATATAAACTGCATTTAGAATCGAGTATTTACCTGAAACATAAAAATACATTAGTTTTTCCTTAGATTGAAACAAGATGTATTTTATAAATTAAAAGAATTGTTCTATGTTTAAAACAAAAAGAAAATATTACTATGTTGAACCATACGAATTTGCACTGAACTGCAGACACGTGTTTCCAAGTTACGAGGAATCTCATTTTCGGTCATGAGGTGAACTTATGGATAAAAAGACATATGCTACAAAACTCTCCTCTCATGTATTAAAAAATCGGTTCCTTGTTTTCCGAAACACGTGTCTGTAGTTCTGAAAATTTGTGCGATTTAGCATTGTTTTCGTTTAGTACAGAAAAGTTTCTGTACGACGTTGAGAAGGACAAAGTTGAGTTTAGCTCTCGGCGACCCTGACCACAAAAATTACTATTCTGATTTTAATACTAAGACTTAAATGACACATTTATCGCATTGCATTGTTTTGTTCGTGGTTCCTGTGAATAATGGCATAACTTTTTCGGTTCTTGTTAGTTCGTGCAATGTTCTGGAAACATTTTTTAGTCGAGAGCAGTATCTACGCCAGAATCCAGCACATTTTATGTCTTTCCTTGATTTTTGTGCACCTGTCCATACTTAACATCGAGACTCCCTCTTCCGGCTTAAATACCGTGTTTCACTCTTCTTTTGAATCATTTCCTGCATTTCCCCAGCATCTGTCACATTAACCTGTCTTTCCCTCCGTAATACTCCATGTGGAGGATGCGGCTCTGAGTAAGGATGCGCGAGCGTGTAGTTACTGAATAGTGGGAGGGACTGCATGCAGTGATTTTTCACCGACACTCCCCTCTTATGTAAACTTCGTCCGCTTAAGTTCTTTGTTAGAAATTTTAGAAAGAGTTAGGTGTTCTGTTGACATGAATTTTGTGTTGGAATTGTTGATTATCACAGTGTGAAATACCACAAACAGGTAATCAAGCCTAAATTAGTATGAATTCAATTCACACACATTCCCATGTGTTTTAAACATTTTGATGCTTAAGTTTTCTTGTTTAATTTGTTGACCTTTGACCATTAAAAAAATATATCCTGATATTGAATGTTTGGAAAAAATATCGTAGTTTAAAATTATTTTATTAGGTGTTTTTGTAAATCATACTTTAGCTCGGTACATTCTTTTTCTTTCGCTTACCCCCCCCCCCTCTCCACACTCCATCCTCACCGAATGTTGATTATTAAATAACGTTTTCTTTAACACATTGTATGCTCGGCGTGTCTTTTTATATTTTACTTTCTGGCATTACAGTCCTTAAAGGTATATATGTTAAGTACCATACTAGAATTTGCAATGTCGCTTAGATCCAAGCAAGGGCGTAGCTAGGGGGGTGCAGTTGCACCCCCCTAGATCAGAGCCAATGGGAGGTCACTGTGACCTCCCATTTTATTTATTTGACTTTTATGCTAATTTTTGGGAACTTTATATAAACTGCGTTATTATATCTAGTATTGATTACTTTTCAGAAAATGATAGTAAGCTTGCCTGTTTTTGAGGAGAAAATTTTTGATTTACCGAATGAAACTCAGAACTTTACTGAATGATTTAAAAATAAATAAATAAAATACAAGAATGCATACTTATCTATGTCTACCAAAAGAGACATGAGGCATCACGAAAATAAATAAATTAATTAATTAAAGAAAAAATAAATAAATAAAATACAGAATTTCAGCCCTGCAATACTGTCTCACTGTTTTCAAATTTCATCAGCCGATTTGTATCGGATAAGAACTTTTTGGGAGTTCACAGTGACCTCCTATTGGGGTGCAACTGCTTGCACCCCCCTAACGTGAGTCCTGGCTACGCCCTTGGATCCAAGGGTTCGCTGGGGAAGAGGTTGCGCCACTGTAGATTCATAACGCATGTACAAAAAAGAAGAAAAAAAGATCTTTATGCATTGTGATAGGTTAGAGGTACTCAAAGTTTTACATTCAAGCGTTAGGGCCCTGCTCCACATCAGCGGAAAACGCGACCGAAACCAAAGGTGGAAACCGAAAATCCGGGTACTTTCCATAGAAACACCATTTAATCCATTTTACGTTTCTGCTTTACGCTCGTGTTTTCTGCTGATGTGGAGCAGGGCCCTTATTGTTTTCTTGAAAATAACTTCTTGATCAAAGAGCAGAAAAATAGGACAACAAAATTTTCTCCGATCCAAATTTGCCAAAAAACCATCTTTATTTTATCACAATTAGTATTATAATTTTATGAATACAGGGCCCGATCAAGCCAAAGTGATACCCAGACCCTGACAAAAATTTGGTGCGACAAAATAGCTCATTTTTAATGTGGTAGTTCCAAAGAAAGAAGGGGAAAAGGAAACTTTTACCCTGTTTTGGTACCCTAAAAGTATGGTGCCCAGGTCCATGGACCCGCTAGATCTTACGTTCGTTAATCAAGCTCTGAATGAAGGTAAAGTAGCTAATAAAATAGGATTTCGTTTTGTTTTTCTTTTTTTAGGATGAAATTTTTTTCTTTGAATCGCGAGAGCAAAAATAGATTCAACTATAATAAATTAATAACTACTTTTTTTAATCTTGGCTGTGATTGTTTGTACTGTACTTCACCGAGCAAAAATCGTTCAACAAATCCTTACATTTTCCTTTTATAGTTTTGATTTAGTTTCAAACATTTAAATAGCTTATTTTTAAACTATACGTTTGAATTGTTATTTTCTTTTCTCTGCCGAAGGCTGAATACTAATCGCTAAACTACCACTTGAAATTGATTTTTTATTCTCGACCTAAATTAATTTCGTTCCATTAATGGTACAATAAATGTTTTTATTGCACTACTTCTCGAGCCCTTTAGCTGTAGGCCATTTGCGAATTTCATCTTTCAATTAGAGACGGATCTGAAAACTATTAGTTTGATTATTTCTTATTACGTAAACAAAACAGCTGGTCTGTGCGAAGCTATTCATCATTAGATCTATTTTATTTTTTCTGTTTATTTTATAAGAGATGCTGATTAACTTTGGAACCTTTTTGCGTGGTGGAAATTATTAATTGCGCCGATAAATGTTGTATTCGTTTTTCAATTAAACTTTTGCGTTTGCCATGGCTGTCAAACTCTTTATCAAATTAAAGAATAATTAATTAAGTTTGTTTGTCAAACGATTGGTTTAAAAACAATCTATTAATTTCTATAGTAAGTGCCAGTAATTAACGCATTTTGTTTCACTAAGAGCCATTGTTCTTGAATGCAATAATTAAGTTCGCTCTTTTCGGCCCACTTTTAATTTTGTAACTGCAAGCATCTTCTTTTAATTGAATTCTTTTTCTTTGCTTGAGTGCGAACTTTGTCATTCCATTAATCGCATTTCAGAAAAAGTTCTGTTTTTTTAATACTGTATTTTTCTTATTTTTAGGGATTAACTTTAAAAAAAAGTAGTGTCATATTTAACACATTTTTACTCGAGTAGTGCATATTTAACACTCAGGCCTAAATAAAGAAGGACAATTAAGAAGAGTGAAATTTTCCAGCAGAACAACTACGAAATACGATAAAGATCAGTTCTCTGCGTTGCATGGACTATCTTTAAAATCACCATTTGAATAAGGCCTACAGTTCTTAAATTCAGTCATCATTTCCCTTGAAAATTTCGATCCTCAACAGAAATTGCCAAGCTCTGTGCGGTGTATCTTTAATTGTTGCATCACTCCCTAGTGGATAAAGTAGCGGAGATGTGTTTATAAATTGACTGTGGCAGTATTCCGGATTTTTGAGCTCGTTTCACAACCGCAAAGTAATATGAACACTAGAGTACGTAGAAACCGGCTGCCATTGTCAGTAGAAATGTAGTGGTTAGATAAGCAGGAGGTTCTATGTTTGGCGTTTTTTTTTTTTTTTTCCCCTGCCACATCATAGTGAAATTAAGGCAGGGATTCAAGTGAAACAGGCAATCGCAAATTACAATCGTGACTGGAAATGAATTACATTAGAACGTTTCTTGATAAAAACATCGTGACGTCAGCGTGACGTTTGCCTATGAAAAACGAGCTAGATAAAACGTCACAGCCTACTTGGCGAATAAGAGGAGATCGCTGAGTGCTTGTGAGCTCTTATTGGCTCCACCCGTAGTGACGTCATGCCAATTTAAGTTGATGATAATGTAATTCACTTCCAGTAGCGATTGCAATTCGAAGCGATCGCAGTACTGTTTCACTTGAATCCCTGCCTAAATTACTTAGCTGAAAGTTAAATAGTTTCCGCTTACCAAACGACAAAAGTCAAAGCAGGTTTCACACGGACAGTTAAAAATAACATTAAAATGCGTTCTTGTTCATATTGTTACTCTGTGGTCACCAGGGCTCAGTTTCTAGCAAAAGAAGTGCATGAGCCCTAATAGTCCTCAAATCTTATTTTTGCACTTAAATAGGTTAAAATTTGCGTGAAATAGAAAAGATGAGCAAGAGCTCAGCTCCTGTGAGTTCCCATGCAAATTAAACCCTGGTGGTCCACAATCATTCCTAAAAGGCCTGTTTTTTTTTTTTTTTTTTTTTTTTTTTTTGCCGTCATTGAGATCATTGTCGAATTTCCATTCCCCAATCTAATGAAGATATCTAACTAAAGACTCTCTCCGACAGAACTTCAAATGAGTGCTGAAAGATATGGGCAGATCTATTTCTTTTGTAATTTGTTGAAACACAATGGCACAGAATGGTGAAAAAAAGAAATTTCCATCCCTACAGAGAGAGAACATTATGGCGAGCTCTCGAACCGCCTCACTATATAACTAAAAGAAAGCAGATCGGCTCTAACGACAAAATAATGACTGTTAATTACAGGTGTGTTCATCGTAGTCTCCGTTTTTTGACCTTTTATGGGTGCGTCGTATGCTATCGTTTAGATAGGGAGAAATAAAAAATGTCAACTTCTGAGTGGAAACGTTGTTTACTTTTCAGAGACAGTGTAATACTCCTGAATTAGAACCACAGCGTACGAAAGCCACCCGCTTTGTATATAGTTCTGTTGAGGTTATCTGCCTACTTATGGTTTATTTCTTTTATTTTTCGCTTAATTTTTATTTCCTTTTGTTGGATTGCTTCTGAGCTAAGAAAGGCGTTAGAGTTAATTCGTATTGTTTGTGTGAATTAGAAATTTTTTCACTTTTCTTCTTCTTTGTTTGTATCTCGGACGGCAAAACATTTTTGTACTTGAACAACGTGTTGTTGTTATGAGATTAATGCGTTATTTTCCATTTTTCAGAACGCATTTTAGCTTCACTTGTTTTATAAAGGTTTTGATTGCAATTACTTTTTATTGACTCTTATTTTAGTCGAAGAAAAATTTCAACGAACTGCAGGGTACGGAAATCTATTATTAAATTGATAGAAATAATTTCCTTCCATTTTGTCATTTTCATTTAAACTAACACTTTTTTTGCCCTGCATCCTCAAAGTACAGTGTTTTGAAATCGAAAACTTCAATTGTAAATTCAGGGCTCATGTCCGTCATTTAGAGTGATCAAGAACAGGCACTTGACTCCCTGGCTCTGAGAAATGAATGGGTTTACAGAGGTGGCTTGATTTAAGTGCATTTCGATGAAATATGTATTGCTGCTCTCTCCCCACTCTGTCTTTTTTTTTTTTTTTAAGATAGTCCCCTACAGATTTGTAAAATCCGCTAATTTTCAAATACAGCTGTGAGATCATATGTTTTTAATTTATTTGCTTATGTTTTAATTACATGATTCATAACACAGGCATGCGAAATTAAACTTTTTGAAAACACAAAATAAGTTTTTTTCTTCTCTAAAGCAATTTTTCTGGCCATCTGTTTTTTTTTTTTTTTTTTTTTTTCATTTGAAAAATAGACAGTAGAGATGAGCTGGGCTCGGCCCGAGCCCGAGACGGACTCGGGCCCTTTAACTTCAAGCAGCTTTCGGGCTCGGGCGGGCTCGGGCTCGATCTCATACTAAGATAGTCAGTTTTTATACAAATACAACGTTCACGGAATATTGGGTACTTAAGAGCGTGAGAACAGTTTTTCTTAATGGCAGAATTGCCTTGTTCAGGAAGAGTTTTGAGAGAAATGACATCTATCACCTTATCTCCCACTCCCATACATCGTTTCTCAGCTTCCGCACATCGGAAAAAATTAAAATAATAATAATAATAATTCAAAAAGATAGCACCGACTTATAATATATTTGCAATTGCTATTACGATATACCATATGGTAGTGCATCCCAAGTGGAAATTAAAAATATATATATATTGATGTTTGATACCTTCGGGCTCGGGCCGGGTCGGGCTCAAAACAAGACAATATCACTCGGGCTCGGGCGGGCTCGGATTAAAAATTCTCGGGCTCGGGCGGGCTCGGGCCTTCAAAAGTGAGCCCGAACTCGTCTCTAATAGACAGTATTGTATTCTTAGCTATACATATTGATTCTTTAGCAATTAATCACATTTTGTTGGTCTAAAATGAAAGAAAGGGGTTGAAAAATGCTAAATTTTAATCTTTTGCGGTGAAAAAAAAAAGGCTATATCCCACGAATAAAATATTTTCATGAGAAAAATACAACTATTTAGTAGTACAGAATATTGATGCAGAGTGCCTATTAAGTATCATCCAAATTAGATTTCGTATGAGAAAATTTTTTTATGGAAGTTTTCAGCAAAAATAAAAATCCCGAAGCTATAGAATTTTTTAGTTATTTTTCCTGAAATCAGCACCAAAAATTACATAAAATTCAGCCCTCTCTTCTGTTTGTTTTCAGCGCAGGCCTGTGTAATGGATTTTATTTGATTTATCCATAAAAAGATTTCGTTGATAGGAATTCAAGCAAAATTTCTTAGCGACTGGAATATGTTAAGTGTTTTTTTTTTTCCCTAGTCAAGAAATAAATAAGATTATCAGGAGCAGTTCTGCTCCTGCCAGAGTCCAGATATGTTATCACTTGGGAGATGCAGGAAGAAGTTTTTTTTTTTTTTTTTTTTTCTCCGTTGGGGAAGAGGGAGAGGTAAAAATTTCGCTCTTTTTTAGTGAAAGGAATTAGAAAACCGGATGCCATTCATGGCTTGTGTTTACGTTTGAGGTTTGGACTTGATATGTTTGCCCTGGCTTTCGTAATTGGACGTGAGTTGATGGATATGAAGGTTTCTGAACCCCGCTGCAGCTGGAATAACAGAAATATGTTTTGTTTGCAAATCAGTTATTTAAAGAGATATGGTTGAATATGAAATACTTTTCAAATATTGTTTTTCGTCGCGATTGCTTATCTTAAAAAGGTTACCATAAAGAAACAAATGTATGTTCATTGCTTTAAGCCCCAAAAATAGTTTCCTATCTTGAGGTTGAGGTTTTTGAAATTGATTTTTCTAGTCCTAGTGATTGGGGGGATTTCTTAAGTGTTAAGTTATATTAAGCATAGAAATTCCTTGAAAGCAGATAAGAGTATTTCTTTTCTTTTTTTCTTTCTTTTTCTTGTACCATATTATTCTACCTTCAAGTTAAGTTTGATTTTTTTTTTTCTTTACTCCAAAATTGTAAAATACAGAAATCTGCAAAATTATTTTTTTCCATAGTAAAAAATAATAAATAAATGACTGAATAAATAGGTAATCAAGGTTGAAACTATATAATTTTTGCACTTCATTGTAAATGTTTTTTCCATTTTACGATGAAATAAATAAATAAATTGAAACACACATTAAATGAAATCTATTAGAATAATGGATTGAGACCCAGATGCATAGTGCCTAGACTCACATTCAAGTAGTTGTTGAAAAAGAAATTTTCCATTTTCTCTAACATTAATAAATGTAATCAATTCAATATCCTTCCTTATATTAAAAGTAACCATGTCGATTACGAAACATTCTTACTCCTAAGTAAACTCCCCAACTCCCCGTGTTTAAAAAACAAACAATGAATTGAATGAATGAACAATTAGAAAAAAAAAGGTATTTTTTTTCTTTTTTGTAGTACATGCACCCAGAACTTGCAAAAGCTGTATGAAAGCGTTTTTAAATTTGATTTAATTTTCATTTTTGAGTTATGACTGGTGCGATTTAGAATTAGAACTGCTCTAAGTCAACCACATTTTTAAAGGAGTTTAATGTTTCTCCTTTATGGTTCTTTTTTAATGGGGAAGTTAGAGTATTTCTTTTTTTTTAAATACTCAGATAATTTTAATAAATATTTAGAGTTTGTATTATAGCATCATAACATAACAATATAGTTTGGTGTGAATATATATATATATATATATATAAATACAGAATACAGAAATACATATAATTAAAAAAGGGGGGAAGTTAAAATCCCAAAAGACATAAAAATACATGGAAATACATGAACATCAAAGCCTGTACTGAACATCAAAGCCATTTTCGAACCAAAGTGTGGTCTTCCCCCTGATGAAATGCTGCACTTTGGTTCGCTTTTGTATTTTGGTTTTCATCTTTTCATTTTATTTGCCTGTTTCAATATATATATATATATATATATACATACATACACACACTTCAATACTGATTTCAATCTCTCCATTATTTTTTCCAGAGGTGGCAGAGAAGGTGGTTTGTGCTGTATGATGATGGAGAACTGGCCTATTCTGTGGATGAACATGTAAGTTGATAACCATGAAAGATTGCCTAACTCATAACGCATATTTGTAGTAAATTTTAACATGATTGTCTGTCAAATGGTAGTAAATTTGCTAATTAGTGCATTTGTAGAATTAAAAATAGACATAAAAATTTCTAAAAATTTTTGAGTATCAAATCAAAAAGCCCATATTATGAAATACTAGATAGCTGTTAAAATATTTATATAAATTGAACTTGTGTTTGTCATTTTTAAGAAACAATGTAATAGAATTATTAGAATGTAGCAATACTTTTATGCATCAAATGTGTGCGTGGAAAACCTCTGGATTTCCATTGTGTTCATTTTCTTTTCTTTTTTTACAATTTGTTCCGGAATCCCACATTTTTCACAAGTATACAAAAAAAGAAAAAAAAAAGAAGAAAGAAAAGAAAAGCCTTGTATTCGTGCATAATAGTTTTTTAGTTTTATATCCTGAAAATGGCAGTGTAAAATGTTTTCATTGTTTTGTCAACAGCCTGAAACAGTACCTCAAGCCATTATCGACATGAACTGTGTCCTAGAAGTAGCTGATGCTGAAAATTTGACTGGTAATCCGTATGCAATAGCAGTTACGTGTCCAGATAAAGTTCACTTCATCAAAGGCATGAGCAAAGATGAGTCAAAAAAGTATGATGTCTCCTAGTTTTTTTCTTGTAATCAATTTGCAGAAAACATGATTTTTATTATTTTGTGCATTAAAAATTTATTTATAAAATATTATTTATAAAGCATTATATTTTTTCCACAGATGGTTCGAAGTTTTATCACAATTTCCTCGAAGTACAGTGTGTGGAAAATATAAACGTAATGCAACATTTCCTTGTATAAAAACAAGTCTACCAAAATTAGATAGTGTAAGTAATTTTTATTTTTAGCATGCATGAATGAAGAAAGACAGTTTTAGAAATAGAATAGTAAATATGTATAAAATTAAATATTTTCCCTCTATAAACCGCCGGATCTTTTTTTAAGTTTTCTGTTTTGTTTATTTAAAGCAGCAAATTGATTAAATGCTAAAAGAAGTTTTAGCTTGATATGTGGGGTATCATTGTCGGCAAAGGTTAACTTGCTTCACAAATTCTTTGCATGTAAATTTTTTCTGAAGTGAGGTAAAAGAAACTAAGTGCTTAGTTCTTATAGTTCTATTTTCAAATGTAAAATTTGTATCTACATTTCTTTAGCAATTCTTAATCTAAAGAGGGATTGAAAGAAAAAAAAAAAGTCTCCAAATCCTCTGTATTGTTTCGAACTAAGATTGATTTCACCACATTATAATTTTACTATTTATTGTCATTTTTAAAACTTTTTAGAATATTTCTACATAAAGCACAAATATTTTACATGTAATTAAGAGCATGTGAATTTCATTAAAAGAATATCCCTGACAGTTTTTGAACAAGTGTTATGCAGACAACTTCTCAAAAACAGCCAAATTTCTAAGCATATTTATTTTTAAACATTTTATTTGTCGCTTCAAATTAGAAATGTAGGGTAAAAGATGTTCTAACTATTAATGATTGCCTCAATTAATGAAATGAATAATTCCCAATATTTTTACAGTAAAATCATAAAATCATTAGATGCTTTTCAACCCTCTTCCTTCTTTATTGATTTCTTGCAATTGAAACCCCTCTTGTCAAAATGTTTACAATATTAGGAAATGCATCATTTTGTACTTAGTAATTTTTAATCTTTATGGAAGCCCCCCTTCTCCACCCTCAGCATGCTTAAAAGGAAAAAAATAATAAATAAATATTTTAGAATTTAAATCAGTGGTCTTCAAAATCTGACCACTTGCATCTGTAAGCCTCTTCCATAGAACCTCGTACCATCCATCCAAAATTAATTTTTTGAAAATTATTTGAAATAAATATGTATAGCTTCGGTGCGTCTTTGTAAATTCTGGGGCAACTTTCTTACGGTACTTTTTTTTACATATGACATGACAACATTCAACGTTTTTGTTTTTGAGTTATTTTTGTTTCACACGGGAATGCCAACCAGAGGGAGGAGGTTTTATGAACCAAACTGTGTTGTTACAATTTTAGAGGAGTGGCATTTAGAGAGGATTTTGATCTCAGTTGGGGAAAGGTTTAACCCTCTCGCTGCGCATCCCGCGATTTCCACGGGCAACGTAGTGCGCAATCCGCGAGTATCGCGGGGATGCGTTTTCGCCGTTTATTTAAGTGTGCGACCTGCTCTTTCCCAGTTCATAGTTTCATTTCGGCTTTTTTGTACTGTTTAATTTTTTATTTAGATGTCAACTAACAGATCACGTTAGTTGTCCATGTTTCTGCGAAATATATAATAATATTCAATATTCTGACAACTTTTTTCTATGATCTAATTCTATATTGAAAAAAAAACTCTTTTACAAAAATTTTTTGAATATTTTAAGTCTAAAATATATATAGATTTGAAATATATAATAAAAAAAATACGCAATTTTGGAACCTGTTTTGATAAAAGAAATACGCAGCGAGAGGGTTAATAAGGGGAATAGCTTCATAGAATTTGAAGAAGTTGGCCATAGGCACCCTGCTTAAAGTGATAGTTAATGAATATATGCAACGAAACAATGTGTTTTGAATACTTTATTCAAATCTCTCCACTTGGTCAACAGATGGTCAACATGATGTGAACATAGGAAGTCAGTCTCAGTGATATAGCATACCTTCTGCCTGTAGTTTATTGATCTAAAATCCAGGGAAATAAATAACAGCAATGATGTGCTTTGGAAAATAACTTAAAAAAGTGTACCAAGTAATATTTCATTCCATTGTTCAAATCGTGAATGTAGTGTAGTGCATGTTATGTTATTGTCTGTAATGTTATACATTTTTACTTTTGGTTTTAATGCTTATGTATTTTACTTTTCTCTTTTTTCAATAGATTAATGTTTTTTCCCAACAGTCAATTTCAAGTATATCCAACAGAAGGGATACAGTTGAAATTTCTAATTACTCCAAACATAATGGATATGTAAATAGCTTAAATAGAACCACCAGAAACCAAAGTTCAAGTATTCCTTTCGATCCGGATGATGATGTCTTCCCCACAAAAGATACCAACACTTCCATAAAACCAAAATCGCCTCAAACCGAATTACCTCAAACTCATGAAGGTAAGAGTGTTTTTGTCTTATAACAATGCAAAAAGCATAGTACATAAAACTAAAAAAAAATTGCAAGAAGCATATCTGATTTTTAGAGCAGCAAATTATTAATATTCAGTCCAGCATGATGTTTTTGTCTTAATAATTCATGAGTTTGAAAATTCCAAATCATTGTTTTTTAAACTTATATTTTTTAAATTTCAAATGAATTCCAAAATATTTCTAAGTTCTTTTGCTGAGATCTTTAACTTATACAAATCTGGTGACTTTGCTAATTTCATTTGCAGATAAAAAGATTGAAGAAAATGGGCAGAATGAATCGTGTACTGTCAGGTTAGTTTTTTCCATTGTTATGCTTTCTCTTTGTGAAAAAACATGTTATCAATATTATCCTCTCTCATTTGTGTTCAACCAATTATTTTTAACAAGGCTTCTAACATTTATAATCATATAAAAATGGAGTTGTAGCTCAAGTAACTTTTTTTTTTGTAAACTCTGTTGAAAGAATTATATCTTAAGGGTCCTTAAGTTTTAAATTTTCCCTTTTCGATGGTTATATGGTTGAGAAATAAATGAATAACTTTTGTGGTAGAAAGTAAAAGTACTGTAGAGCATTTTTTATACATCTCTCAATTATATGTCTTTCGTATTTATATGTCATTTTCATGAAGTTCAATTGTATAGATTCATTCCTATTTGCTTTAGTGCAAAGATGCATCATTTATGCATTGCGAAATATCAGTTACACGTCATTTTTCTCTTCCTAAAACTGGAAATTTTTCTGATTGACTACCTTTCTTCGTTTCTATATAGGAGTAAAAAATCTCTCGTGTATGGGCAAAATAACACCTTCTTTTTAAGATGCAATAAACTCATTATAATCTTAATTATTTTGTTTCTCAAACGCAGTGGGAAAACAGTTCATGAACTCGGTTAAATTGATTTTACCATAAGAAATGCCCAAAAGCAATCTGAACGTCAGACGACGATAAAATATTTTTTCGCTAAACATCTCAAAATATATAACCAAATAATACAATTATTGATGTTAAAAATGTACATTGAAAAATAAGTATTTATGGTGATGTGATTTATTTTATTTTTATTATTATTTTATTTAAGAAACCTTTTAGATTTAGACCTTTAAGATAGAAATATTGCAGAATAATTTTTGCTAGTTGCATAAAAAAACTTTAATACTTTTAAACTGTTGTATTTGAATAAAAATGCACTACTGGGGTTAAACTCTTAAAAATGAAAGTGATGCTTTAGTTATATGTCATTTTCCTTTACATGTAGTTGCACTTTGGTCCCTTGAATGACGTAGACATATATACGCTGCTTTACTATATAATCAAGAGATTATATTTTTATGACTTTATTTCTTCGATTAATCTGGAGTTGCTTTTTCCTTTTTTAGAAACTCAATTCAGGAAAAAGTGTCAATTAAGACGGATGAATACAAAAGTTACATGAAAGAAGAAAGAGAGGGAAGAAAGCAACATAGTCGATCAGATGTAACAAAAATGATACCATCAAATCTTGATGATAAAATAAGCTCTAAGTCAGATTGGAAAAAAGTTTCCTTAGATCTCGAAAGTTCTGATTGTTTGGGGAAAACTTTCCATAATCCAGTTTATTTGTTGATGTCTGATGTTCCATCTGGAAAGAAAATTGAGTCATATGAAAATTTCTTCAACAAAGACAAACCAAGGCTTCTGAGGAGGCAATCTAGTTTTGGAAAGAAAAGTATGTACCTCTGAATTGAACTTATTAAAATTGTCAAGCAATTATTTTGAATATCCAGGATTTTTTGCCAGGGCTCTGTTTTTTGAATTTTGTGAAAAATGCCTTGGAATTTTGTAAAAACTAATATGTAATTTTGTAAAAAAGAATTTCAGCCAAAAATATTCCCGATCATTTTCGAATCTCAGATTTTTGTGAATGGTCAGTTTTTGAGCTTCTAAATTTTGTTAATGGTCCGCTAATGGGTGGAATTTCTCTCTAGATTGACCCTTGATATCTACTAGAATTCATTTAGTTCCTAAACTTTAATTGGTTGATTTTTGATTGATATTATTCAAACATCATTTGCTACAGGAGGAAGAGGAATGCATATTCCTTTTTTTTTTTAATTTAAGCTAATATTGTTGACTACCAGGTTCAAAAATTAATAGTGTTTATTCACAAAAATATATGTATATATTTTTATTTTTCTACAAATAAAAACTTTCATGTTATTTAAAGTATCCTTGATTATGATTTATTTATGTGCTTTATAGATTTCAATACTAGATTAAATTTCAATGTTTCTATCAATTTTGTCTTGAGTTAAAACTATTTTTAGATAAAATAATATTTTATCAGAAATGTTTTCTGTTCTATTGCTTCAAATGTAATGAAGTATAATAATTAAAAGTGTATTGTTGATGAAAAATGGGATGACATTTCTGATTAAGATTTTGAAATATGCATTTGTTTAATATTAATACCTCCACAAAAATCATTCAAATGAGTTTTTTAAATAAAAATTAACTGCTATTAGGTGGTTGTTTTTATATACAGTTACAGATATGAAAGAGATGGATTAAAACTAAATTTACTATCCTCACTTCGATTTAAAACTGATTAAATGTAATAGTTATATACAATAACAATCACTCATCAGAAATTACACTGTCATCTTTTCATTGAAACCTTCTAAATTTGTGTATATCTTTTTTTTAGGTGATCTTCATAAGCAGATGCTGCAGTGGTCTGAAAACGGAAATGGAGAGTTCAAGAATCGAACTATTCACAAATCAGCATCTGTTCCAAATGCTGTTTTAAGAGAGGACAATAAAATTTTCGTAAATGGAACAAATAAATCTATTCAAGATAAATATTCTATAGATTCTGTTGATAGAGGAAGTTTAAAATCAAATATTAATCAAGTAATATTATTTTTCTTTTCATTTTGATTCACTGATTTTTTTTTCATGTGTTGATCATAAACCCCAAAATTTCACTCTAAAATTAAAAAATACTATGTGAAATACATTTCTATTAGTCTTCAATCTTTATTATTTTTTATGCTATTTGGATTTTCGTACAACAGTACCAGTTCCGATAGAATGTGATAGGTTTTCTGTTGTGTGAAATTTTTAAAATCAAATTTAAAGTACAATAGTTTCAAAAAAAAGGGGGGGGGGGGAGAGGAAGGAAAATATTTTCCCTACTTTGATGCCCAGGTCCACGGAGCTGTAGGACTGTGCATTATTCAGGCCCTGGGTTAGCTTGGAATTGCTTGTTCTAAGCTTGGAATCATAATCTAAAATGGAAAACTTATCTACTAACCTAGTAGCCCTCCTCTGAACCCTTTCCAATAAGTCAATATCTTTCTACAGATAAGACTCACAATAAAAAAATGAATAAGACTTAAACATTTTTTATACATGAGATAAATAGGCTGATATCTCACTTTTCTTTTCTTTTTGCTTCACCAGTGTAAAGTTTACATTTTTAAAGTTATACTTGGTTTTCACTTTAGGTCATCAAATATGTAATTTTTCTATAACCCCCCCTTTTTTTTGCCATTTTGCTGTATATTTATATTTCTGCTTTACAATAAATAGGTGAGAGGTGACCCTGATGGTTGTAATTTAGACTCCTTGCCTTCATCGTATTGTGGATCAACTTCTGAGTTCCTTGACCAAAATACAGAGGTATCAAATGCAAGAATTTGCTTTCCATTTCGAGTTTTTATTCTTTGTCTGATTTTCCTTTGACCTGATATATTATTTGTTTACAAAACTTGTAAAGATATTTAAATTGATAAGCATGATAAATTGCTAAAACTGTTTTAGGGTCTCAAAAAGGGTTTCATTCTACACTCCACTCTATTTTTTGTCAGGTGTGGATAATGGTGATGAAACAAAAATTAAAAATTTTGTTTTTAAAAATAAAATATAAAACACTATCCAATGGTGGAAATGTCGATGCAAATCATTTAATTCCAAGCTTTAAAAATACAAATAGAGTTCTAACAATAAAAAAGAGAAAGAGGGTGAGGGAAAAGGAGTAAATGAATAATTCTTAAGCAAGGCTTCTTCTGAGCTGGAAGTGACTATACTGTTACTTTAAAATAGGCGTATCAAGTTCAGAAATTTTGTGTGGTCTCTATGGAAACCGCACAAAAGAAAACAGCTCCACTCTTTTTTTTATGTGCTGCATTTGAGGCATTTCATTTATTTTTAGCTTATTGAATTGGGTTTACGCTTTTATTTATATCCTCATATCTCAGTCATTTCTAAACGTTTTCTAACAAATCTAGTCATGAAGCACAAATTTCTAAGAAAAAGTTTTGCTTTAATAATATTGATTTTTCAATTGAATAATATTTTCGCACAAAGCAATTTTAATCACTTGCATTTAACCGTTGTTACAGAAGCCAAATGGGAAAAAAGTCTATAGCGCCGTAAAAATGACAACTATAAGGGGTATAATGCAGAGAGTAGGAAATTAGGCTTAGACATGCCAGCTCTTGTTACACATCAACGTTTATGTAAATGTTACACAGTCACATTTCACAGTATACTTGATAGTTTGCTGGTAAATCCGGTGTCTGGGTAAAGGGACGGGAGATTCAGTAAAACTTCAGTTAGTTGTTTCTCTAACTTTCTTATTTTAATTAGTGTGGTGATGCAATGTAAGGGGAAAATTCTAACATCTATTCTTCTATGCATTTTCAGAATATTTTCTTAAAAAAGGGATGGTTGGTGAAGCAAGATGAATGTAAATGGAATAAATATTGGTTTGTGCTCCGAAATTCTGCTCTTACTTTCTACAGTGATCCAATTGCTGAGGATGCTGGTATATTAGATGGAGTTGTTGATCTCAGGAAAGTCAAAAGTGTTTCTGAAGTACAAAGTAGCAGTGGGCACACATTTTGTGTACTGGTGAGTTACAAGTCCTTTTATGTAAGATGAATGTAGTTTGTAGTTAATTTCTCTCAAATTTGTTTTTCTTAGGTCTTTATCAAAGTTTGGAACTATGTAGCCCTTTTTTTACTTTTGTTCCACAATATATATATCAAATATCATTATGTTTCTACTAAATTGTGCCTCTTTGATTACTTGCAATTATTTTATTCAGTGATTAATTTAAAACACATAATTTTGTCTTCTGTTGTTAGTGTTCTTTATTTTCAGCTTACTTCTTGCTTTTTTTTTTTTTTAATTTCTGTTTTGACCTTAACTTTGGTATACTATTAAGTTTTTTACATTCGTTATAATGACTTGAAAGCACCATATTTTTGATATAAGAACCACATAGTGATAAGTAAATGTGTTAGAACTTAATAAGTATATGTGTATAGATGTAAAACATTTGTTTCTTAAACTAAAAGTTTTATTTTTCTTGACAGATGAAGGATTTTTCAAAGCTGTATCTTTCGGCCGTAACTGCTAAAATCCGAAACAATTGGATCAGGGCTATTCTTCAAGCCGCAAATCTTAAATTTTTAACTACAGAAGATTGCTTAGCTAAAAAGAAACAAGATAGTGACATAAAGTCATTAGAATCACCCAAAGATAAGAAGTCATTAATGTATCCTGACAGTTTGGTATCAAGTTTAGAATCTGAAAAAAGCTCATCAAGTGCTGCTAGTTCTAAAACTATTGTTGAAGAAGAAGATCCAGAAAACAGGTTACAAGGGCACAAATCTGTTGCACTCCCTCCATCTCCTCCTTTAGCTCGGACTGCCATATCAAGGGTGAAAGAAAGAGCCAAGACTCGCTCAAATTCTCGAACACGAAGTTCCAGGCTACGATCCAGTGAAATCCATGAATCAGATCATAATTATTTAGCTGATAGTGATGACGGAACAACAGACCATTCAAGCTCAAGCATTCCAAATTCAAATACTATTACTAAAGAGAAAAAGAGTTCTAAGGTAAAAAACATTCTTCTTTTCTAATGTTGTTATTTTCTTTTTCCCCCTTTTTTTGTGGGTTTTATTTTATTTTATTATTTTTATGTTTCATGATTTAATTTTGACAAATTTCAATGATACAAAAATTTTTAAATAAGGAACAAGTATTTCATTGGAAAATGCTCTTAACCAAAACATAAATCTAAAAAAAAAAAAAAGAAAAAAAACTGCATTTCAGCTGCAGGGCAATTCCAATTTAGTTCTGAATTCAATTTCATCACAATTGCTCATCACTCACTCTGATAAGTTATTTGTTTCTTTGCTCCATAGGTGGTTCATATGGGTGGGGGGAGCAAGGCTGTTACTGCCTCCCCACTTCCAAAAGTGAAAGTCAAGGGTCCTTGCCTCTCCACTTTTTACATTCAATGTTAATGAATGATAAGGTGCTTACAGAAAGAATAATTGATTTAATAGGTGTCTGTTTCATATATTTTAGCAATCTGCCTCAATGCTTTGGGCTGTCAAACATTTTAGAGGAGATCATTTGATCTTAATGACGTTAGCCCGATTTTCCCACAAAAAGTAAGTTAAGCCGCCCACATACCCCGCCTTTTCTTAGACTCCCAAATTTTAGTGCTCCAGTCACCCAAGCTTTGCTATACACAGATAGTTAGTGAGTGAAAGGTGCAAAAGGTAGAGACAAATGGTATCTCAAGTGAATAAAAGGATTTTGGTAACTACACATCACTTCTACAATCTATTTCCGTGGTGAAAATATTTGTTCTTCATAAGTATTGCTAAACATGCAAACATTTAAAATTTGTTGCGTAATTAAAACCTTTTTGTTTTTAATTAAACTTGTGTGCATGTAATGAACTTGTTTTATTTTGTGTTTGCTACATTTTATTTCAGTTTGTAAATATAATTAAAATTAAGGTATTAAGTGTCATAAATGATTTTTTTCTGCAATAAACATCAATTGCTTCCTATATGATCAAAAATAATTTTCCTCTTGTTTAGTAAAACTAAAAATTATGTATTTTGTGAGAACTTAACAAATTTATTTAAATTATTGATCTACTCTCTCCCTTTTTAAGTTTTGGTGCAAGTTGTTAATAAAAATTAAAGCATTTTTCCAAATTAGATTTCACATGTTCTGCTATCTTCTTTTACTACCAAATCCCAGTTTTTCATAAATGAACACCCATTCCTCTGCTTACATTGCTACTATAAAAAATCTCAACTTTAGTGACATTATTAATGCTCTGGATACCATGCTATTTTAATGAAGCTGGAAGCTCTTAAAAACTCTTTTAATGTGTTAGTAACTGCAACCAAATAAGTAACTAATGATATTATGATTTCTAATGATTTATTTTTTAATGTTTTCTAATGCAGTAGAAGTACATTAATTTTTTATAATTATTTTAGTCAGAAGATAAAAATAATTCAAAACTACAATAACTCTTCTTTTTTTTAAAGAAGTAATATGTTACTTCAGAACAAGTAAAAAGTAACTTACCATACAAAAATATTACAAAGGAAGAGGTCATCAATATTATAAAGGAAACCTGGGGTGCATTGGTACCGGATCGGTGTTTGGGTGCCACTTTTTGCATAAATGTTTTTCCATCACATGAGTTTTATTTTTACTTCAATTTTTCTTAATGTTCTGTTTAACATTTAATAAAAATCAAATAGAGTGATTTATTTTCCAATTCTATGTTCTTTACAGGAAAGCACCCCCAAGTTTTCAGAAGAAAAAGTCCGCCCTGAGCGTCGTCGTAGCTTCAAACTATCCAATCTTGATTCTACATCATTCCCGGATGGACGCAAAAAAGTGACAGAAATCAAAGATAAATTAGAAGATTCTTCATGGACAATATGGCTTGACATTTCAAAATTTTGCAAAGAAGTTGATTCAAGGTTAGATGACCTAGAAGAAAAAACACCAAAAAATGGACCACACATGAATGGAGAGCAAAAGAAAGAAATTGGAACTCTAGTATCAAGCTTAGGACGTGTAGAAGAACGATTACACAAAGTTCAAAGTGAACTTGAAAAAGCCAAAGTAAACTTGTTGATGAATAACAAAGATAATGAGTTAGGTTTAACTACAAACAAATCAGTAGGTTGTCACTCATTAAAACAAGAGGTCTCACGGTTAAATGGAATATCATCTCAAAATGTCCTTTTGGCTCAACAGTTGAATAATGTTCGTGAAGAAAACAGGAGGTTGAAGACGGAAGTAAAAAGTGCACATGCATCTTCTGATGATTTTGAACTTCAATGTATATCTTTAAAGCAAGCTAGTGATCAGGTTGACAAATTACATAAATCCCAAATGGAATTGATGGTTGCTAGAGTGGATGATCTAACGAGCAAACTTTTATCCTCTGAAAAGAACGTCAGGCAATTGCGACAGAGGGTGATGAAATTAGAGCAACGTCAAGAGCGCAGGCGAAGCTCTTTGAAGGGGAAAGAAGCTCTCAGCTTGTCAAAAGAATATGAGTCTAAACTTTCAGAATTGGAGCAAAAAATTGATGCTGTTGAAGGTGTGTTGAAGAGTTCTGAACTGTCCCAAAATGATTTCTCCAAAGAGAAAGATGATGCCGTAAAAGATTCCCCAAGTTTGCTAATGCGTCTGCATAACCTTGACAAAAAAGTTAAGGATGTTGCAGACACAGTGACCTCGCCTGTCGAGGATCCAAGCATCAAACAGGAAGAAATTCCAAAACCTAAAATACGTTTGCAAGTGAACCTGAATGAGAATGCACCTTCTCAGGATGCAGGCGAGGATTGGAATTCTTTGTCACTGTCGGCTAGTATGACAGATTTGTCCAATGCCGATAAAGATGAAGCTTATGATGATGATCCTCTCTTCTTATCTTTCCATGACTGTTTAGAAAGCCTTGGACATAAAGTAACATCATTAATATCATGGCTAAAGACTTCTTTGCAACTTCTCTATGCCCAAGAGAATGTTAGCTCATTTCATTCTTCCAAAATAAACTTCATTAGCTCTGAAGCTAGTGAAGAACTAGGAAAACTAGTTTGCGCCCTTGATCATGTTACGGGTAAAACTGACGATTCTTCTGTGTCTGCTCATGATGTTGGTTACATTGTAAGTAAGTTGTTGTATAATATAATCCTCCTGCAAGAAATCACTAATGTAATTTACAAAATGAGTGATTTTGAAAAGTACAAAAATGCTATATTAGTGCAACATTTAAGCAGAGTCAAGCAAGCAATTTCAGGCGTTGAACAATACATTCAGCAAAAATCTAATCCAGTTCATCCTAGTGTACAGAAAACAAGTTTGTGCAATATAATTGCTTGTTTACTTTTTTATCGAAGTCCTGAAACCACTGTAGAAATCTGTGATGTCAAAAATCTTTTTGAAGAGGTTGATACTCAGAGGCAAAATATATGTCGAGTCTTATGTGAATTTAAAGAAAAATTTATTGAAAGGTTTTGTACCACTATCTTAGAGCTTTCTGAAGATTCTATTACAGATAGAGCAAATAGTCATAACTCATCTGATCACAAAAATGATTTAAGGCCACTAGGTCAGAAGCAATTTCTTTCTCACATTAGTCATATAATTTCACAGGTTTCTCAGTCATTCATAACACATATATCAAAATCATTGAATGAAGTCTACTTCTTGTGTTCTAGTTTCCAATATAGTGAAAAATGGACTGATTACATATGTAAGTTGTTGCAGCAAGAACTTAGTCTTTTATCATCCGAAATCAAAAGCATATGCATAAAGCATTTGGAGAACAACTTCTTTTCTAGTAGCAAATGTGGAGTGCTTGTTGAGTACATGCACTGCTCCATTTCCGAACTTGCTCAGATTGTGTCCATTGTGACTGTTGTAGACGGAACTGTTATTTTAATCAAAGATGCAATTTATTGTGAAAACGATAGGTTGAAAAATAATCCTCACAGTAACATTCCACCAAAAATTGACAAAGTAGTGTTAAATACATTCCACGAGAGTCTGCAGCACAGAACAATGAGCATTTTGTCAAATCTTCCTTTGTACAGATTCCCCAATGCTTTTTTCAGTTTGTGTGATCCAAATGAGCTGAATGTAGCACACAGAAGTGTTTCTAGTCTCTTATGCTTTAAACGGAAATGGAAGTTAGCCGCTGAAAATGAGCGCAAAGAGCATCATTTTCAGTTGGAGAAAATATCTGCTAAACTAGCTGAACTCCAAGAGGAACAGAGGAGACGATTAGAAGAAGGTTGTAAGTCTTGTATTGAGCTTAGGCAAGAAGTCAGTTACCTTCAAGCTGAGCTTGATGAAAGCCGAACTCTAGCAAGAACTGGAAGTCTATGTGAGAAGTGTAGAAACTTAAAATTAGAAATCCAGCATTTAACGGAACAACACGAGAAGGACTTAACTGCTGTTCATAAACTAGAAGATCAGGAATTGCTATGGAAGCAACATATGCAAGAAATTGTCCAAGAGAAGGTAAAAAAAAAATTTAGCCACTTTTAATGTATAGTTCTGTCAATTTCTCAATAGAATGCTGTTAAGTATCAAAGGTCATTATTTTAATGAACATCAATTTTAAATTACAACCAGCAGTTTTACGCTGAGATTTAAGACCGGTATTAGCATTGACTCCTATGTGTAAGTTTTTGTGCGATTTAGTTTCAACTGTTGTTTTGCAATCGAGTTGAGAAATCTACCTCATATTGTTGGAATCTTTTTTGAGATTTTTGCATGCATCTAAAAGGGAACAGAATAATGTGAACCAGTCTTTCAGTCAAGTAAAGCTTACAAAGAGTAAGGGTATAAAAACATGGATCTTATTTTCTTTTTTAATTTTGAATTTTATGTGGGAAAGAAAATGAAAAATGTATTTCAAAGAAACTCTCTGAGAAATTTAATACATAATTTTTCTTGTCTTCAATTTCAAAAGCATTCAATAATTTGATTTTTTTGAAAAATATATTGACAGTTCCAAAAGTAAATGTTTTAACTCTTGTTTAAAATTTTTCATTTAATTCGGAAAAGACATTGTTAAAAATCTTATAAGTTATGGTTATTTTTACTATTTTGTTCAATTAGCTGTTAATTCCATTAATCCTTGTTTTACCCTTTATTCCCCAACAGACGGGACTTAGAAGTACTGCTTAATGTTAATTTAGTATTATGAATTCTAAATGGCTGGAATCATGCTGGTACTTGAAAGTACCACTCCTTGTACTTGGCTGAGAGGTCGACAGATGGTACCTGTGATTGGAAATAGTTTTCTTAGGGGCCCTAAGGCGTAGGGGGGTTGGATTTATTCTTTTTAAAAATCAAAGCTAGTGTTAAAAAAAATTTTTTTAAGGAAAAAAAAAGTTTAATCATGATAACCATTTATATTCTTTTCAATGGCTGATAAATTTACAGACAGTGAATAATTTTTTTGTATGATGAAAATTATAACTTCCTCACTCAATAAGTGTACAAAAATCTGAAAATTTCTTTACAAAAGTAATGTATGTGTATCATTTTAGGAAAAACAATTCAATGATGAGAAGAGAAAATTAGAAAAAGAGTTGCAAACAGCTCGAAGAAACATGATTGAAATAGAAGTATGTATTTGGAATTTCCTTACCTCTTTGATATGGATGTGTTTAGTAGTGCTAATTAATACGGGTTAAACAATGCCGGCCAGTCATTGCTAATTCTAGAATTTCTATTCCCTCTCTTGATATAATGCTGTTGTCAATTAGATAATGAAAAATCTTGGCAACAAGCATGAACATTGCAAGTTTGTATGAGAGAATTAACATTGCGTCTGCATTGTCCTGCCATCAAAACTTTATTTTTTTCCTTTTTGGAAATAATTCTCCTTTGCTTCAAATCAGTGTTAGAAACAAGCGATCATTAGTCGTATTTTTTATTTAAAACTCGTTTTTTTTTATAAATTTAACACCTAATTTTCTCTCCTAGGCACCGAATTTGACCCTCTAAGTTTTGGATCACTTTGTAACTTTTCTTTTTTTTTTCTCATTATGATTAAGTTTCGTGATTGCTTGAAAGATAAATTCGTATAAGTAATTTTCAACTACAGTCAATTTTGTCTTTAAAAAAATCTTTTTTCTTGTACATTTTACAAATGTTATCCGTACTGCATAACATACAGCAGTGCATATTGACAGTGTAATACATATAGTATTTGAGTCACTGAAAATGGCACCTTGGCTCTTTGTTTTAATGCCTAGAAACTTATGCTAGGGCCAAGGATGTGTAAAAAAAATCATGATTTTATTGACAAAATAAAAAAAAGGATTTTTTTTTAATTTAAATCGGGTTTTTTAAAAAAAATTTCGAGCCAAAAAAATTTTTTGTCTGGAAATTCTTGTAATTAATCTTTTCTCGTCAATATAATTAAACATGAAAATTATACTTATAACAATTTTCAAACAATTAAATTTTAAGTATCAAGTCACCAAAAAGTTTGCCTAACATGATATAAAACCAATGTAATGCAAATGCATCTAATTAAAACCAAAATTACGATGGATGGCATTGTGGTACACTATAACTACATAAAAACAAGTGGAAATAAAAAACTTAGATTTTGACTTTTGCAAAAGGTTTTCATCCATAAGCTCTTTTATTCCCCCCACTGAAAATAGGATTTCTTGCAACTTTGAAACCCATTTGTGTTTTCCAATACTGTATTATCTTTTAAATTGAAAAGCGTTGTATAAGATCAAAATAAAGTTAAGTGAAAAATAAAAGTATCAATTAAGTTTTTTTTTTTCAGTGAAAATTTCTTCAATAAAAAACATTACATCAGACTTTTATGAAAAATAAGTTTACTCTTTTATGTATAAAGATGTCCTCTTTAAAATAAGTAATATAATATAAAAATCTATATATTCGCTGTTTATATATATATATATATATATATATGGGTAAAATGTGAAAATAAGATATTCTACATTCAATCAGCGCATAATTGCAGCTAGAGCATTAAATGCATTCTAAATATTAGGCGTTTATATATGAAGTCCGCCCTCGGGCGTGCACGAAGTCAGTGTATACACTGACTTCGTGCACGCCTGAGGGCGGACTTCATATATAAACACCTTATATATATATATATATATAATTAGTTAAAAAAAATAATTGATTTTGATGAATATATTTTAAGTACTTTTTCAATTTTATATTTTAAATGAACATGCTTTAATTTTTTTTACAAGCATTCATGGTTGAATCAATTTTTTAGTTGAATTGCCTTTTTCAATTTAGAGCATATACGCACACAGGGTTCGTACGCTCCTTACAAACTCCTTATAAACTCCTGCTTTTTAACAAGAAAAAATAAGGACCCTTAAAACTCCTGAATTTTGCCATTATCTCCTTACAAATTCCTTATTTTTTATTCTGTTGATGCATGTTTTTTTTTCTGTTAAATATTTTCTTCTACCACTAATCCCAGGGGCGATTGTGTTCGGGTATTTAACTTGAATACTAGTTTATTTTTGTGTGTTAAGACCGGAAATCCAGTATTTTTCGCTATGCTTTTATCTTCCCACATCTGAAAGTTTTTTCCTTATTCCAAATTTTCGACGATTAGGGTGAAGTGGGGTAATTGTGTACCTGTTTTGACAAAATTCAACTTCTTAAGTCTCTGGTGGGGAGGGGGGTATTCAGAATTTTATTTTTTTTATATCATCTTTTAGCAGCGTTTCTCTAGATTACAAATCACCTAAAGAATTTTAAAAAAACTATTTTTTTCATGGTTGTATTGCTATGTTTTTAAAACCATCTCTGAAGTACACATTTGCCCCACAAGTTGGGGCAAATGTGTACGCCGCATGAAAATCCTATACAATTCAGTTGTTTTGCTGTTGGGCCAAATAAGTACAAAAGAGCAGTTAAGAACAAAAAATTCTGTGTATGATTTTTTTAATTTCCGAATTCTCCAGCGGAAGCTATGCACTTTTTTGTTGCCCACCTTCTGTCCTCTCTTAATTGGTACAGTTTACAAAGGTGAAAACAAAGTACAAAGCATAGGATTAAAGGGGAAAAATCGTCTTTAATAGCAAAATTGAAAAGAGCATGCCAAAATTTGTATCTTGGAATGTAAAAAAAAAGGAATTATAGTGGCGAGTCCTGGCCAAAATGAAAATAGCAAATTTGAGTGAGACCTTCAGCAACTCTGCTAACCCATGTTGTAGGAGGAAAATTTAGCTGGGAATATCAAAACACCTCTTTTTCCCTCAGATGGCTCTGGAAGCTTGGTGACAATAGCATTGCCATCGATTTCGCTAATATCTTCAGAGTGAGGGTAAACGAAAGTGTTTTCTCCATTTTTTTCAATTAATTTATTGTGAGGAGGTCAATCAAACATTTGGGAACAAAAATATACGCCCTAATAAGATTGTAAAAGTCTAATAAGGAGTGGGTGAATGTGTATTCTATGTACATTTTGCTTAGGGTAAATGTTTACTGTAGTACACATTTGCCCCAGGAAAAAGTACACATTTACCCCGTGACTGAAAACAAACCGGGGTAAATGTATACCCCAACAGTATGTATAGGTAAACATTAATTCAACTATTCTGCAGCCATTAATGAGGAAAACAACTTACCTTCAAGTGATTTATCCAAGAACTAATCAAATTTAGCTGAAAATGGTGATCCTGCAGCACTGTAAACAAAAGTCCACGAAATGTGATTCACAACGAAAAAAAACACCTGACGAAATGGAGGCAGATTGATAAAGCCTTATTATCTGGACATAGGTGCAGCCATCTGAGAAGTGATCACTAACCTACAGGCTTCCAAATGGTGCCACTAGATAGCAGCTGGCTTCAGTTTTTCCTCCTTTTTTCAAATGAGTACACATTTGCCCCAAGTACGCAATTACCCCACTTCACCCTACATCGATAATTATTAGTAATATACATCATCTAGACCTGCTAAAATGACATTCTAAAATTTTTTTGCGTTAATACATTATTTTATTTGCCGCTCTTATACTTTTGATGCCATCATTAAAACGATGCAATCCCTTTGCATCCGGTTTGAAAATCGAATTTTTCTGATATTTTATATTTACGTTGCTTTGCTCAGGGACAAATAAGTAAAATGTCTTTTTATTTCTATTAAAATTGAAAATTAAAAATTTTTAAGTGAAATTCTGTGTTTCCTAAGAGTTAAAAAAATTGAAATTGAAATAACTTTTAGTTTAACTTTTTCTTGAATTATGTTGATTGTTAGTAATAATATGTATATCATAGATCTTTAAAATGTAAATTGCAATAATTTTCCTTTAATAAATCCTTTAATGTGCTTTTTTTTTTTTTTTTTCCTTCTGTTTGTTTAACGCTTTCATTATGAAAATCGCGATCTCTTTTCATCCGCCATTGGAATAGGATTTTTTGCATTTGTGATGTTTATTATTCTTTGTCACTAAGTAAAGAACAAAAATTTCATTTTATTTTTTTGTTTAAATCATTAAGTCGGAAAGTTTTAAACGAAATTCCGTGCACTTTGAGAGTGTCAATCGTCGAAAATTTAAAGAAGTGTGAAAGTTATTTTGACCTTGACTATCTTCAGTTAGCTTAATTATTTTATTTTTTTATGTGGGTTCTAGCTACAAAATTATTAATAAGTTTCTTGTTTTTGTGAAAGGACTAATTTTCAATCAGTCTTTGTTAATTACATTTTTTAATTTTTTAAAATTCATTTTCAGAATAAAATAATTATCAATCACCCCCCCCCCCATTGGTATTTGGGTTTTATTTTGAACCGTCTAATATTCATGAAGCAGTAAATGCATATGAAGTGTGTTGTTCAATATATTGTATGATGGCAAAAATAAAATAAAAGACTTGTAAAAACATTTTTTTTAATATGTTGTTAAAAAAAGCGTCTTTTAAATGAAAAATATTCCTTAAAAATAAAATTGACTCCTGCAAAACTCCTTAAAAACTCCTTACTTTTAATTTGCAAATTTGAGTATGAACCTCTATGCAACAAGTCTAATTTTTCAGGACTTAGCTTCACACCTATCTTTTAGCACAATGCCTTAAAATTTGCTCACTGTTTTTATTAAAAAGAAAGTCTTCAATACAGCGGCAACTGATTTGAAAAATAGCAACTTATTTTAAAGTGATCACTCACTAAAAATAGGAAATTTTAGATTGAGTAAGGAAAGAATTTGAATCGATAAAAATGGTCAAGTGAGAGCAAACCCTTTGAACAAAATCAGTATAAGCTGGGGCGCCCCGAGCTTAAATTTTTGAATTTGCCGAATGAAATTCCAAAATGTGCTGAATTAGAAGGGAGGAGAGCATACACGGACCTTATACCATTACTTTATGAGAATAGACAATAGGTATCACTAAAAAAAATCGAGCATTTAAAAATTTTTCTTCAGATGATTGGCAAATGTTTGCACTTTAATGAATAATACCGGGAATGTATTTTGAACAGTCAAAACGATTGATTGAATAAGTGATAAATTATTGTTACATACATAAAAATAGATCAAAAAGTATTTACTGCATGGTATATCACAAAATATTGCATATATTACAAATTAAAGCATGTTGGTCATTTGACAGGTTTTTGCAACAACCGAATTAAGTTTTATTAATCGGATCTTATTTTCAAATTTAAGGAATGTGTATAAAAAATTAAGGTTGCAGCTACACACACAATGTACAAATAAACACAAAATATTGCAATACTATTCCTGAATTTGCCGAATCGTCAGTCCAAATTTGCCGAATTAGAAAAAATTTTCGTCCCGGGGTGACCTCCCATTCCAGCGACAGGAGGTCCCAGTGACCTCTCTTCGGGGCGCTCCTGAGTATAAGGAAAAAAGGGTATAAACTGACTTATATAGAAAAAGACAGAACTTTTGTTTTTCAAAATTTTCAAGATTTCTAAGGCTACGTTAAAAAATGATTTTAATCTGTTGTTTTTTTTAAATCATTTTATGTAAATTATTGGCATCTTGCTAGGGCTCCAGCATGACACCTAGATTTAAATTCTTGTTTCTAGCATTTAATGTAATTTTTTTCAGTTAATATTTTATGGTTCTTAATAAATAATTCAAAGTATAAATTCACTAACATTTTATGTTTGAAATGCTAAACTGTTTTTGAGGCAGTATTCACTATCACAAAATCATCAGTGTTTAGGCTTTTCAAATAATAAATTAACACATGAAAACATTTTTTTTAATTTCTGCAGCAGACTTATGTGATGTGAAATTTCATGTTTTTGTCAAGCATGATCTTTTTTGTAGTTAGATTTTTGAAAAACAAGAATTAATTAACTTTCACATTAAATATGTACAAGTAATGAACCTGAAATAAATGTATTATGCTTGTTAAATGAAATATCCTTGTTAAATGAATATATAAATTTGGATAATAAGGTTTGAAATCCAAAAGTTTACTTATCTACATTATGCTGTTAAGAGAAAAGGAGCAGTGAATTTATAGCATAAAATAAATCAGTTTCATCTTTTTCATGAAACAATGAAAGATATTTTTATGGAATCAATTAGTCTAACTTTATGTCATTTGTTTTAGCATCAGTATAATGAAGAAATTCAAGGACTGCAGAAGATGTATGAATTAAAATTACATCAAAAAAATGAAGACATTCAAGAAAACAGAATTCATTTGAAATATAGTGAAGAAATGGAACAGCTAAAGGTAAATTGCGTATGAAAAATATTTTTTTCTTCTCAAATGAATTAGGGCAATCTATCAAATAAGGTTTTAGTATCAAATTAGACTATTAGTGACTTTGACAAAAAGATTGATAAATTGTTAGAAAAGTGTCTTCAATTGTTTTAATAAGGATATTAAGTATTAAACATTGAACTGTTTAAGTTTTTTGCTTAAGATTTTCTTTGGGAATTTTTGTTTCTAATTTATTTCTTATTAAGTTCATGTTTAATGTGTGTGCATGTTTATATTATTAAGTTTTCAACCGTAAGTTCAATTTTGATGTGTGTGTGTGTTTATATTATTACTTTTTAAATTTGTTTCTGTGTTTTCAGTCTTTGTGTGAGAAAGGTTTGGCAGCTATGGATGCTTCCCATAAAAAAATTATTTCTGAATTAGAGCTGAGGCACCAAAAAGAATTGGAAGATTTAATGGAAGAAAAAGAGAAAGCATTAGCTGATGAGGCACATGCAACTGCAATAGGTATCGGTTTGGAATTATTCATTTGTTCTTGTTACCATCAGTTTTAAGCATTTCAATCCGTGCATGTATGTGATAGAACTTGATTTAACATCATGTAACTCTGCATTTGTGAATTTTTGGGACCAAACGATGCCATTAACGTGTTTAAAATCAATAAATAATAAGGTTTATTTACACATTTTAATTTTGCATGCTATTGGTTAATTACTTTGAAGTTCATATCTTTTATGATAAATACAAACAGTATATTATTATATTAGTCAGGCCTTATTGAAAACGCTATCTACAGGGTTTTTTTTTTTTGGTAGGAGGGGGGGGGGAGGGGAAGAAAAGTCACAAGTTCAATATTTCCCTCATCAACTGGGTACTTTCTGTGTTCTTTGCTTCCAAGTTTATATATTATTTGTACTGTTTAAGGATATTTATACATCTTGCCATTTTTGCTTTGCTTACAATATATCTCCAGAGGCTCGCTGAGAAATTTTTTAAGTTCAAAATTAAAATAAGTTAAATTGTCTGTTATTGGGTAGAACTAAAATCTCCCTTGTCTGAATCAGTGGTTGGAAAAACTACCGCTACTTCGCTACTTTTTAAAAAATAAACAAATAAAAAGCATACGTTGTTTGAGAATTGAAGAAAAAAATTCGAAAAGTTGTTTGGATGAATAACTAGCTCATTTGAACATGGAATATTACTAAGAATTGTCCAGTATTTTAATCTATATATTTTTTTTTTCATTTCTTTTTTCCAAAAGTTGAAAGAATTCAACGGTCAAATTTTTAATTTCTTGCCAAGGAATATTTAGGCACATGAAAATTATGATGCCAAATAAACCAATGACATCAAACAGATAGAATATATGTCGCGTCAAAATGATGTTTCTAAGATCAGCTCATATTTTCATGGTTCTTATTTCTCATTGCGTCCGCTGTTGTTCTAGTGCAAGACTTGCACCATTCAGATTCAGTTAAACCTTGTATCTTTTTTCTTTCTCCCTTTTTTAAAATGTCTTCATTTTAATTATTTTATTTGTAAAAACCAAATGTTAAAGTAGTTTCCAGAAATCGCTAAAAACTACTTTTTTTTTTTTTGCATCGCACTGCTTACTACGATGCTCTTTTTAATAAGTAGTGCACTACACTACAAACTACTAAAAATGTAGCTACTACAGTAGTTTCGCTAATTGTAGTGCGCTATTCACACACAAGCAACTACAGTGTTCAATTTGTAGGAAATTGACACTTATTTATTTTGAATAACTGGACAATATTTTATCAATGGCATACAGTAATTATCGTCAGGTAATCCTAAAAATAGGTCACAAATAATACTAGTGTATGCAATAGCTATAAAAATCAATAACACTCGCCTACATTTAAACTATAGCTAAAACAATAGCCTGTTAAAAATGTGTCTAAAAGCTAGAGAAAGGATTGCAAATGGATCACACGATATACTGGAGTAAATTGAAAACAGATGAATTGAAACTGATTTGGCTAGTAGGGGAAGTCGAAATTTTGTGGACAAAACTGGTCCTGTCTCTTGTTTCGATGTGGTATCACTAAAAATATGGTGAAAATAATTATGAAAACTTTTAGACTAACTCTGGCACTGAATACTTAATTCTAATTATATATTTTTCCTTCTTTTTAACAGCATTGGAAGCTGTAAGAAAAGCTCATTCTGAAGAGTTACAGAGACAAGTACAAAAATTTAAAGAAGAATTTGTCCTTAAAATGAACAAAAGATTTGAAACTGAAGCTTTCAAGAAATGTTATGAGTAAGTTACTCTTTTATATACTTTTTGATTGAAAAGAATTGTTAACTGTTAGTATAAATAATCTAACAAAACGGTGGGAAGCAGAGTAATATTATTTACAATTAATTACATAATCTTAAAGGTTTTCAAATTCACATTTTTATTAATATAAAATGTCAGATCCCTATTAGTTGTCACCTCGGTGTTTTTAATGTTATCTTCCAAGTCCCTTTTTATTTTTTCTATCAAAAGAAAAAGATTTTTTTAAACATTCATGTGTTGGCAATAATTCGGCAAATCAAACACATTTATACTGAGCAATATATGAAATTTCTGAAATGCCCTGCAAAATAATTCTTTAAATATAATTCAATGACAATATTTTTTTGCTTCTCTCCAAACACATGCTTAAATATAAGACTATACTCACAAGCTATAATTAACAATTTTATATACTACCCTTTTCTTAATGACTATTGCGCCTACTATCAAATATTAAATGCTGTTCTTTTAAAATTTGTTTTGCACAATTTCTTCTCATCTTGTCAAATCTCTGAGTTTTTTTTTTTTTTTTTTTTCAAATAAAATTAGTACACTTTTGGGAAGATCAGACTATTCCCCCCTCTGTGTTTCTCAAAGGATAGAGCTATTAATATTTTCCACCTTTAACTTTTGAGATCAAGGTCATTTTTCTCCCTAAGGAAAAACAGAAAATCTCTTAGCTGCCTATACTGTGTTTGAAAAATTTGGTATGGACCCCATACTACTTCCTTTTACGTGTAATTTCTTAGTAGTTGCCTTAAGGGTTAAAAAAAGTGCTTGGAGTGAGCAAGGTAACAATTCAAATATTTGCTCCCATAATCTGCCACGAAACAATGCAAAAAATGTTTTACAATGGTTACTTTTCTAAATATTACTGATTTTAATATCATTCAGTGAATTTTTTGCAAAATATCGCCAGTAGCGCCAAGTTGAACCCAAATTTAAAAAATAAATTTTTCGCCAACTTGGCGATATGTCGCTAAGTTGGCGTCAAACATTTGGTGACCAAAAGCTTGGCGACATATCGCCAAGTGGTCGCGCCAATTCATATCACTTGCGTCTGCATTGAAAATAACACTGATTTACCCCCAAAAAGGGGTAAAATACCCCCTTGGGAACATTCGAATGCAACCACAAAGGGAGGTGCACAACTAGACCATCCTCAGAGCCTACATACCAAACTAGAAGCTTCTACAGCATATAGTTTTTGAGTTATGCGACACACATACGCACATACATACGCACATACATCCGCACACACATCCGCACATACGTACATACAGACGTCACGAGAAAACTCGTCGTAATTAACTCGGGGGTGGTTGAAAAGGATTTTTCGACTGCTTATATGTTGGTAGGTACATATGCACGTGCTGACAGGTCGAAAAAACTACTGTACATTCATTCGGGGGTGAACAAAATCAAAATTTAGACTCAAATTTGAGTGATTTTTTTTTCGCGATCACAATACTTTCTTTACTACGTAAAAGGAAGTAAAAACCAACAACTTTTCTCTCTTTCCCTCTATCAAATTAGTTATTAGTTTAGGAAATCATTTCCACAAAACTGAATGTTCTCATATGCATCAGGTTTCTTAACTGAGAATTGGCTTATTTTGTTGCATTAATATTTAGCAATTGTCCTAAAAGAGGTTTGAGCACCATCACTGCTTATGTAGCGACTCCATACTTCTCACACAATTTATCATGCTGTACTTGAAATACTTCTTGGTTGATTAGGTAAATCCCTCTCGTCTCATGTTCAGGGCCTGATAACTGAACAGGCCAACTAGGACATGGACCATGTGCAGGAACAGGACCTATGGGCCCCTCTAATTGCTAAAATTATTTTATCCAATGCCTAAAATTGTAAAGCTTGAGTACAGGAAGCCCTTAAGAGTATTTGGCCTAGGGTCCCTTAATTCCTTATTCAGGCCCTGCTCATGTTTAATATTCAGAATTATTAACTCTCCCTTCTTACATTTTTTAAATAAGTTAGCTCTAATACCCTATTTAACCAAAGCAAATAATTGCTGATTAAGAAAAATAGAAATACCATTTTGCTTAAAAAATGAAAGTAAATAAAACAATGTTAAAGGCACAAATGTGCAGGAACACTGGAGACAAGTGTTTCTGGTATTACAAGGAACGCCTTTTTCAATGCAAACTTTTGAGCTTATGGTGGAAAATACTACTTTTACTAACTGCTTATTGTTTTCAAATAAAATAAAGTATTAGAATAAGGATTTGAGTGACATTTTGTATTCACTTGTTTTTTCCCCCCTCTTTATCAGGTCTGATTTATCTAGTGTAAAACATGAAATTCTTTCAATGACAGAAAAATATTCAGTCAAGTGTTTAGAAAATGCTACATTACAGGAAAAGTTGGAGGTGATGACTCGACAACTAAAAACAACTACTACTCAGGTAAGAGTTTAGTTTTATTCCTCCCATAGCAAAAGCGAAATAGCTGTATTTTCTTTTCTAAAACATTCAAAAGTATTTACAAATTCTTCTCAGCACTGAAATAGTTTTGGTACTAAGTCTCTTGGAATTAAAATAATCATTATCATTGATTTTATTCTTATTTATTTACAGGTAGTTGAATTACTAGCGAAAAATCAACAATTGCAAGCTCGCTTGACTTCTGGTACCCTTCAGAAACAAGAAGAGTTGCTGTAATTAAACTATGATCAAGCAGTAAAGAAGTTATTGCTCTTGAAATTAGGTAATAATTTTATTAAAATGTAGAACTTTGAGAAGCATAACAAAAATGGTTCCTTTGCTTTTAATAACAATAATTAAGTTATTTTTAAAGATTCACCATAATATGTGAATATTTTTTTACTTGTATTTAAAGTATGATGAAAATAAAAGTCTTATTTGCATGAGAAATGCTAAAATTCAGATGAGATTGCAAACAAAGTGAGCTCCTGCATGTTGAAAATGCTTGAATAGAAGAAAACCAGCTGTTGCTTCTTCCCCCTGTAGTCCTCATACGTTAGTGTTGGACATTTTTCTATCAAACAAAGTGTAATGTAGCAACTAGCAATAGAATACATTTGCTGCATTACAAATGAAGAGCAGATAAGTTCATTTTAGGAACCAAGACTTATCAGGAAAAGTTTCTAACATTATTCTAACTCCCCTGGGGTTAGTTCCAGAGTTACATGTTAAATGAACCAGATATCTCTTAACCTTTAGGAACCGGGTGGTACACATGCTGTACCATAAGTCTTTTTTTTTAGAGGACAGGGTTGAGATTTTCACTCGAACCCTTTGGAGCTGGGGATTTTTTCTAGCTTTCATATGTCTGGTACGACAGTTTGTACCGTCTCTATTCAATGGAAAAGAAATCTGTGGTTCAACTGTCGTACTACCTGGGTCGAAAGAAAAATTTCTATATAAACAGCCTGGATCCAAAAGGCTAAAGAACCACAAGGTGTAGTAAAACATATTCATCTTTTTTATTTATTTTTTTTTGGGGGGGGGGATGGAAGGTGTCATGTGCATGAATGGAGAAGCAACTACTGGTAGTTATGGCTAGTTTGTCTTAAATGTTAGCTGTTGGTAGATTAATTAAAACGCTGCATTTGTGAAGGTGATTAAAAATGTTATGGGTATTTAAACTGTAGTACTTAACAGCTGGACAGCAAATAATAGGTGTCCTACTTACTGTTTAAAAATAAGTTTGCTTTTTTACTACCCAAGGAAAATGAAGCCATGGCTGGCACAAAATATTCTCTTTTCAGAGGGGGAAGAGTCACAAGAGTCTTTATGTATACATATTGTTAGAATATGAGGATTGGCAATTTGGCTTGAAATCAAGGGTTCTTTGGGAGGTGCCTTGTATCTCCACTATCGATCATAGTAAGAGATCTCTGTAAAATAAATATTAAGTGTATGAAGTCCTGTTGTTGGAATTTAAAACGCTTAAATCCAAATTCTAAAACCAGAACAAACACATTGTAAAAAAATAAAATAAAAGTTGGGTAGGCTCATGCCATAAGTATAACATTTATAAATTCTTGGTGGTTGGTCTTTTTATGGTTGTTTAACCCTCTCACGGACATGCACTCAATATCACATCCTGTTTAACCCTCCGGCGGTCCGGCAGTTCCAGAATTACATGTTAAATGGGCGTGATAAGACGTCCAGAACCGTCAGTGGGTTAAATCCCCCTCATGACAGACTTGCACCTAAAAAAAGTGCCAGCAAAAATTGTAACGGGAGTGAAGAGGGGAAGCGAGGATAGAATTTCCTGGTACGTAGCTTTTTCCTGGCAGTTTTTTACGTGTTAGTACGTCTTAAGGGGGATTTCAACAGGCCGTGATATTATGTGCATGTCCATGAAGGGGTTAAAGCATGCAAACAATAAGGGGGATTTCAACAGGCCGTGATATTATGTGCATGTCCATGAAGGGGTTAAAGCATGCAAACAAACAAATCAGCATTATTAATTACACATATTTTGTAATTAAATACAGTGGTGTTATTTAAGCAGTAAGTTGCCATCTTTAAGTCAGAGCTAAGGTAGAACTATTTATAATTGACTGAGAGCCCAGTTATGCCATCTAGGGACTGCAGTTTCCTCTTTATTATGGACTTATTAGTCTAGAATATACAATAATCAAGCTGGAGGCAGATGGTAGGTCATTAAAGCTAAGAGTGCCAAAACATTGGTAGCTAAAATAAATTTAGTGCATGAGCAAGAGACCGCAGCAATGGTATGGTTCAACTTCGCCTTCAGTTTGTTGGCACTCTCAGCGTCAATGAGATGACACCTGCCTCCAGCTGGGGGGGGGGGGGGTCGATTCTAGGCTGACGAGTCCACAACAAAGACCAAACTGCCATCTTTAGATTGCATAGTTGGGCTGTTAGTATATTGCAAACAATAGTGGTAATTGAGTTTTATAGGGATCTTGAGTATTTCTAAACTATATGCTAATAAACAGACAAACAACGTACTGACATGCATTCTCTGATTTTAGAGTCATTTTCTCCCCATCTTAAATAGGTTTTGTTTAGTGCATTTAAATTATCAAAAAATAATACAATATGCTATGTCACAACTTTCGCCATCACTTTTTATTTTGACAAAATATCACTTGGTAATCTCAACTATTATTATTTTCGATTTATAAATGTCATTCTTTGTTTTGAGAAATTTATTCTTATATAGTAGTACAGTTTCAAAACTATTAAAACGTGATTGTTTTTGAAATATTTCATTAATATTTACAGGTTTTTTAGAAATGCTTTGCAGTAGATGACTTTCCAAGAAGTTAGCTTGGTTTGCTGCATCTATGAAGTTCAGGAACTTTATACATTTTAATTTTTCATTTGTAATTTAAATCATGTTTCACTTTTAATTTGTAATTTTGTATCAATGAGAGAAGAAAAAGTTTTATATTTTAGATATATTTTGGTTACATTATTTGAATTGTTGATTACTATTTATTTAATTGCAAAACTTTTTTTTAAACTCAAACTTGTTTTTATCGCATTAAAACGAATATAAATTTTCACCTCCCTGCCGTTTATAAAAATGATAATTTATTTTTTAAAGTATGCTTTAACATGATACTTTACGAAATAAAGCTTCCAACTTTAGTACAACCTTTAAATAGAAATCCTGTTATGTAATAAAATATATCAATTACTGCTAAAATAGCATTACACACAGTGAATTATATCCTGTAGGCTAGCATAAAGCGTGTGTGCTATAAATCAAACATGCTCAGCCTAATACCATTAATATTTTCGTTGAATAAAATGCTGAATATTAAATTAAGCTTATATTTCATGAAAAACATCTTACAACAGAAATATTAAAATACTATCAACTTGTATATATTGTTTGTAATCTAGATATGTAATGTAAATGAAACACTGTTAGAGTCAAATGTTGCATGTTTATTAAAACATTGACTGATAGAGCTTATGTTTAATCAAGACTGAATAATTTCAATTTAATGAATCCTTTATACGTTACTGTTAAAACATTTAGAAGATACTGCAAAAAATAGTTTTATGCCTAAGAAGTATAAATAATATATGAATGATATTATTAGTATCAAATGCATAGAAAATCTTATCTATACAGTATGCACATGTAGATAATGTATTATATTGTACAGTAAAGAAGAAAAATAGCAATAATTTTTTCTCACGAAGCCATACGTCCTTTATATTTTTGTAGAAAATAATTCTGTTCTGTCAGAGAATTTAATGATTGTTATGTGCAGAGTGTTGCTGGTTGTATATTTTATAAATTAAAGTCTTTAATTTTAGAATCTGTTCATAGAACTGAAGTACAAAAAAAAAATGAATAAAATAAAATTATCTTATATACTGTGTAGTATTCACTTATTTTCATTACAAATATGTACATTTGTTATTATACTTTACTGGCTTACTACCTGACGTTGTCTTTGAGCTACCTAATACCATATTTCTTAGATAATTTAATGGATGAATTCTTACACAAGAGTTAAAAAAAAAAAAAAAAAAACTATACCTTCTAGGTCCAAATTCTCAAAAGAACTTGAATAGCACTAATTGAAAGTAAAAAAAGTATGAGGCGTGTCACCTGTGTTTGAATAAGACGGGTGGTACATATTAATATCATATAAAGATGACAGGCCATGTTTGTAGCCGTGGCTAAAAGCCCCCACAGCAGTTACAAACCTGAAACTCAGCACAAAAATTTGAACGTATCCCAGTAAAATGCATCTCGAAGGCCAAATTCTAAATTTCAAAGTAGTTGTTTTTTAATTAATTAGTCTCCTTTTTGGTGTATCCGGCATAATTGGGGGGGGGGGGAACTTTCCCCTACCCCCTAACATTATACATCATTGGAAAGGGGTTTTTTCTGAAAAAGAAAAGTTTTAGCAGTTTCTCTCCGTTAATTAGAACAGCAGATATTAATTACTCAAATTTAGTCAATTTTCAAGGCTTAACTTTATATGCAAAACTGAAACACTAAGTCCATTTTCCACAGACAAACCACTCTTTCTTCAGTAGTTAAATCTGCGCATAGAGTTAAGCCTTAAGGATTGACTACATTTGAGTGATTAACATCTCCTGTTACTTAACTTAATGTCTTTTTGATTTAATTGGCGAGTAATACACACTTTTAACGTTTGTTTTAAACTTTAAACAGGACTTTCAGTGGAATTTAAAAGGTTGTGGAGCACATTGGAATGAAAGAATATAATAATTCTACTTCAGAGGGTTGGAGTGAATTTAAATTTATTCAGTTGACTTCCTTTACATTTCTTGCACGGACATCGCTGTGCGGTTACTACTAGTAAGTGTAATAATGAAGACAAATAATTCTTTTGCACATCATTTCTAACTACTTTTTACATTCTGCTCCAGATTTAAAAAAAAGCATTGTACTGGCTTTAAAGGTTTTTCTAAAAATGAATTGGTGATGTTCTCATACATTTCATTTTGAAAATAATAGATAGAATCCATAGAAAGACGCTTGAGCTTACTAAAAACAATGAGTCGGTTGGCCAGGGACGTCATTTCAAGTTTTTCCAGGGGTGGGCAAAGGGTCCAAACTCAATGCAATTTCATCAGAAAATATCAAAAGCCACGCCCACTTATATGTAAATACATTGATTTCTCAAAGTCAGGGGGCAATTGACCCCCCCTGCCCCCCTAAATGACGGGTCTGTCAGTAGCTGTAATATATAAAAAGTTGACTTTTTAGCGATGGGTAATAGTTATTATATTCAGATTAATTGAAATTCATCCTTAGTGCAAATGCTGAACGCATAGCTTGCTAGCCCGCACAGCAAACATAGAATTCAGTCACTTATAAACTATGAATTTGTATTCTCATACAAATCCACAGTTACATGCACCACATATAGTGCTTCTCTCGTAAGTTGAACTCTGACAATTTACCTCTTTTTTGGGTAACAAGAAACGGTCATTGGCACTCAATGGAGTTGTTCCTTTTGTAGTCATTTTGCAAAGGTATGACAACTAATAGCAATTGTAATTTCATATTACCCGAAAAAAGGGAAAATATTGTTAATATTGGAGGTCAACTTACCAAAGGAGCACTATACATCTACTTTTATGTATAGAGATTGGTTGAACATTGCAATTCTCCTGGAGAAACATAATTTCCTTGACTTTCAATGACCAAATTCTATCATTGCACTTAGGACAATATGCTACAGTATTTTTCCAGTAATAATATAAAATTGCCACTATATATTACTTATTCAAACAAGTGTTCTCTGTATACACGATAACAATGATAGTATAAAATATTAAAATAAAGGCATCCTACATATTTATTATTTGAACAAACCCAAGATGTTAGGAGACGGCCTCATTAGACCTGATAATTTAGTGAAAAGAGAATAACAAAATACTAGAACAATAATAAATTGCATCAAAATGTGGAAGTTATCCAAATAGTGTTCAGTTGAACTTTCAGAAACGAAATAAAGAACTTTTAAAAACTGTTTAACTCATTAATGCCTGACTTTTTTTCCAAAGATGTTTTGTATACTCGTTACAAAGAGTGTATTATGGACAAGAAAAATAATAAAAAAAAAATCATGTAAAAAATAATTGTTTTATTCAAAAAAAAAAAAAATCGTCCTTAAAAAGGGACGCTAGGCACTAGAGGGTACATACTTTTTTTACCAAATTTTTTTTTCTGCCTATGATATAATATTTAAAAATACAGTACCTGGGGACCGAGCCCACTCGGTTAAAAAAAAAAAATAGCGGTATAAAAAAAAGCGGTATAAATATATACAAGAATTGCTCGTCTAAAGATATTAGATGTAATTTTGTTTCGAAACTTAATATTTTAAGAATGAGTTTCATATTTATTGATTTTTTACCTGAAATATCTTACTAAACACTCTTGAGGAGGAAAAAAAGTATTTTAAAACTAACTATAACACTTTTATGCTCAATTTTGAAATCGCACTTGGAAAGTAAAGTAATCTGATTTTTATATACTGCAAGTTACCATAAAATTCAATAGATGTCGGTGAACAATTACCACTGCTTTTATCCCATGGCTTTTGAATAAATGAAACAGCTTGTTATCTAGTGAAGCCTTGCTTTAACATTTCAAAAACAATAACAGTTTAACGTTGCCAAATACCATAATTTGAACTTGCGCTGATGTGATTAAATATGAAATCCAATTGTTATAACAAAACGTAGTTGCCACGGAAACAGTAACAATGAAAGTAATCATAAAGAAACTGGCAAAATAAAAGCTTCTCAAACTTTCAATGAAGGCACAAAAAAAACGGGGTTTTTTGTGAAAACTCGCGTTTTTACAGAAAAAACGCCGACGTAGATGAACTCAGAAACCAAAACTCTGTCTAAATACAAAATTTTATCGAAATCGTTAGAGCCGTTTTCGAGATCCGAAAATAAATAAATAAATATATATAATACAGAATTGCTCGTTAAGATATTAGAGTACCTGGGGACCGAGCCCACTCGGTTAAAAAAAAAGAGGTTTGTAAACTCATGTTTTTTTCTAAAATGCGAAGTACTTATTTAGATCAACTTGAAAAGCATTTTTAAACCTTTGGTTGCAATTACGCATTTAAAACAGTCGTAATTCGTTTTAAAAAACACAACCTTTTTTTTTTCATGCTCATCGCAAAATCACACCCAATTTCATTTCATTTGGAGCCGAAGGCGCGGAATAGGTTGATGAGAATGGATGCCGAGTCCCTGTTCTCCAGTACGCATTTGGTTCCAGTTGGTTTTGACTTTCACTTCACTTCACACTCCAAGTTTCCCCCGTACATACCACAACTCGTGGTTTAACCGGGATGGGGCCCTGAAGAGCGCTCTGTTCATTTTTGAACCAGGCTCAAGGGCCGAGCAAACCCTTGGCCCAGCATCCCACCAGAGGTATCGTTTCACTTGGAGAATTTTACGACTACGAACAATTTTAACGTCCCCCAGTTAATGAAGACGGTGGATCTTCGATCGACTGGGCTTCGTCTATATGATCGGCCCGGGACCCTCCGGTTACGAGTCCGACGACTTACCGATCGGACTATCGCGGCCCACACCCAATTCTAACTTTATTTTGATCGATTTCTTTTAAATTTAAAAAACAATGATAATTCTAACGTGTTGCAAAAACTCGTTTGCCAAATACCATAAAAATTTTAATTTGCGCTGATGTGATTAAATATGAAATCCCTTGTTATAATAAAACGTGGTTGCTATGAAACAGTACAATAAGAGTAATCATAAAGAAAATGGCGAAAGAAAGCTCGTCAAACTTTTAATAAAAGCACGACAAACGTTATTTTTTGTGAAAACTTGCGTTTTTACAGAAAAAACGCCGATGTAGCTGAACTCAAAAACCAAAACTTTATCTAAATGCAAAATTTTATCAAAATCGTTAGAGCCGTTTTCGAGATCCGAAATATATTACAAGAATTGCTCGTCTAAAGATATTAGATGTAATTTTGTTTCAAACTTAATATTTTAAGAATGAGTTTCATATTTATTGATTTTTTACCTGAAATATCTTACTAAACACTCTTGAAGAGGAAAAAAAGTATTTTAAAACTAACTATAACACTTTTTTCTCAATTTTGAAATCGCACTTGAAAAGTAAAAAGTAATCTGATTTTTATATAATGTAAGTGACCATAAAATTCAATAGATATCGGTGAACAATAACCACTGCTTTTATTCCATGGCTTTTGAATAAATGAAACAGCTTGTTATCTAGTGAAGCCTTGCTTTAACATTTCAAAATAAATAACAATTTAACGTTGCCAAATACCATAATTTGAACTTGCGCTGATGTGATTAAATATGAAATCCAATTGTTATAACAAAACGTAGTCGCCACGGAAACAGTAACAATGAAAGTGGAAAGTATAAAGAAAATGGCGAAATAAAAGCTTCTCAAACTTTCAATGAAGGCACAAAAAAAACGGGGGTTTTTGCGAAAACTCGCGTTTTTACAGAAAAAACGCCGACGTAGATGAATTCAGAAACCAAAACTCTATCTAAATACAAAATTTTATCAAAATCGTTAGAGCCGTTTTCAAGATCCGAAAAATAAATATATAAATACTAGGTAACCCGTGCGGAATTCCGCAAAAAAAAAAAAAAAAAAAATTGTAAAATCTTGTACGTTTGCACGACATCGCCATCAACTGCCGTCGTTCTGACAACTTTTCATAGAGATCAAAGACACGTTCACTTTTACAACTACTACAAAAGTGATACCCTATATTAAAACCAAATACCCAAGGCTACTACTACTAAACTAAATACTAACGTTATCACAAAACTACCATAGTATTTTGAAACCATAAAAGTTACAATTAAGGTTTACCGAGCTAAGCCTTGGCTTGAAATGTCGCATTTAAAATTGATTTGAACAACAATGTAACGATTTTAACGTTTGAGCGAAAAATTTAACTTTTTCAAACTTCAATCGCTTATAAGTCGCTTAAACGTGGATTTTCGAGATTCTCGTTACGCGGCGCTAGCGGAGAAACGTTCTAAAAAACGCATTTTTTTAAATCTTTCGAATGAAATCAAACTGGAGACGATACGACAATTATTTCGCTAGATAGAGTCAATTTTGTGCCCAAAAATTGAAGTTCGAATAAAAAACGAACTGACACTTTTTAGAGGGTGGGTCTAATTTTCGTCAATAGCCCGCGGGATAAGCTTCAAAATCATAAATTTTCTTGCAATTCGATAAAGAAATGAGCGAGTTTCGACCGGGTATAGGATTCGGCTTAGAGAAATAATATATGGAGATATATACAAGAATTGCTCGTTTAAAGATATTAGATACAAGAATTTCTCGTTTAAAGATATTAGATTTTATTTTATAAGAAGAAATAAAAGCAGCAATTAACATAAACTGGGAAGTAGATTCAGAGAGCAAGGAAATATTGGTGTTGTTGAGTATGAAAGTCAGCAAAGCATTTGTTGTGCGAACCTACATTTCATTTGGCGCATTTCCGATAAGTTTTTTTACGTCAATTCTGCTGCAATCTGTTAATAACGAATCGGAACAATACCAAGGTACTAATTGAACACTATTATTTGGTTGAAATGTTCATTTTGGGGATATTCAGACCCTTTCTTGGACCGTTCCTAAAAAAAGGATGCTAGGCATTAATGGATTAAGAGCCTAGATTGCATTTTTTTTTCAAAGTTTTGTTTTGTGGGTTACACAGAATTTTTAGAGGTGTGAACTATATGAGTGTTTTGTAAGAGTAAGTACTATGCTAAATATACTGTTTAAATAAAAATATAAATTTTATTACAAATTCAAAAAATTACAAAAACTACACGAAGCTCTTATAATTACAGTATGAGGCACATTTTCTACTTACATATGCTGTACAAATTCTAGCTTATAAAGCTCATCAATAAAAGCAGATGGTAAATCACCTAGGTCTTGACACACATCAGAAATGCAATCTTCAAGAATGGCTTCAGCTATCCTACATAAAAAGTTTAATGTATGAAACATAGTTGGGGATAACATATTTCAATTCTGACGAAGGTAATAACCCTATTTTTCTCTTTTGTTCAAACAAAACATATTTAATCCATAGCTTTATTTGTGATTTACTTTTTGCAATTTTTCAAAAAATTCGTAAGTCCTTTTTAAATGCAAATAAGCAAATTTATATTTAAAGGATAAAATGAATAAATAAGTAATAATAAATGGATAAGTAATTAAAATTCACTAAGAGATCCTTGGCCTTAGTCTGGATCAACATAACCAATTTATTGCAACTAATATTATTAAAAATATTTGATCTAAAATCACATAAATATAATTCAAGTTATATGCTAAATAGAAACATAAGCTAGCATTAAAAAAATATAAATATACATATAATATTTATAGTGCAAGAATTACAAGAAAATCAATAATGAATCACAATAAGGAAAAGGTAAAATGAAAAGAAGTAATTAACAGAAAAGGTGATTGCAGACTCATCAGCCATGGAGGATACAATCTTATGGTTAAAGGATCAAAAATTGAAACTTTAAACTAAGAAGAGAATGTTTAAACTCTAGATGCACGTGTTACAGAACTGCACTGAGCAGAAAGCACCAAATGCTAAACCGTAGGTAATGTACAAGAGCCTAAACCTAAAATTAAAAGCAGAGGGTTTGTCTCAACTAACTAGGAGAGAAGCTTCAATGGTCCTTTGACCTAAGGATGGAATCCTTCATGGTTGATGACTGATGTGTCTGTATTCACCTTTTTTGTACTTAACTTCTTTTTGGTTGTGATTTGTAATTTTATTAATTTTCTAGCACTGTTTTAATTTACATTGCTTATTGGTTTGGTTGCTATGTGCATCTATGGGGTTTTTGTTTGGTCTTAGGTAAAACAGATACTGTCCAGTGTCCATCCTTATAAGACGCGCCTAGCACTCCGTAACCATTCCACATAAAAAAATGGTTAATGGCTTGTGAGTGGAAACTTTCTGAAGTTTTCCATTTAAAACGTGCATTTTTACTATTCTTTTGATATCTCTAAACAATATATCTCAAGGCTAAATATGATGAAATTCAATATTAATGCAGAGAAAATTTTTCAACAAAAAAGGACATCCCTGAATCCAGAGAAAATTTATAAGGCGAGCTTAAGCTTCACAAACCAACTAGCAGATCCTTAAAATGGGAAGCATTTAAAATCGCTAGCTGAATTTGGTTAACTAAGAAATGATATTGGTTACCTAACTGTGAGAGATCAAAATCGGGTAAATATCGACAGTGGTGTCAGAGGTGAATGTCAACATTGGCATAGCATACTACAGCCATCGGCAAGGCAAAGGACCGAGTGTTTCGGGTGAATAACTGGTTAATATTGATATTATCCAAGAGTTTGGACTTTCATGGTAACATACAACACTATCCGTCCGTGAAAGCTGCGCTAGCACTCGCGAACTATTCCACTTAAAAAAGGGGTGATGGGTTGTGAGTGGGAACTTTCTGAAGTTTTCAATTTAAAACTTGCATTTGCTATCTTTTTGACACATTCACCTAAACTAGGTATTTGAAATTAGCATCATTCTACATTGTTTGATACAGCTCAAAATGCTTCTTATTATTCTTCCCCTTATTGTTATCTTACTGATCAGTGGCGTAACTACTCGTTGGTTTCAGGGGGGTTATATTCTAAGTCGTCACAAGGTTTAAAAACGAGTGGCGAGGGGGGGGGGTGTGGCAACCCCTTTTTACCCACACTTTGCATGTATGTATGTGTGTATATATATATAATGCGCACTTGAAAATTTGTACTTCCGAAGTTCGAGAAACCAGACAGCTTTTTAAAGAGTAAAGAAATATTATTGTAGAAAAATGGAAGGGGGTCCGGGGGTTCGCCCCGGAAATTTTCATGAATTTTACCTCTAAAAACTCCATTCTAGACTATCTTGGTGATGTTCGATCTGTTCCTCAGTCAATAAAACACGATTGCCGGCCATTTTTAATAATGTGAAAGAAAATGATAGGATACAGAAATTCTTCCCAGCGATTTTTTCGAAATTTCAGTTCCAAAAACGCAATTTCAGACGAATTTCGATCATAATGGGAGGTTTAGAGGCCTACCTCAGGAAATTTTTGACATTTATTTCCTAAAAAAGACAATCCTTAATGGTTCTGGGAAGGGGAGAGGGATGACAATGAAGTCTGTAACACAATGATATTCGCTGGAGAATCGTACTTTTTCATTCTAGGAGTTTTATATTTTTTCATCTCATTTTTGCATTTTTGGACCAACGTTTTGGGGGGGGGGGGGGAGGTTGTCCCCAAAACACCCCCCATAGGTACGCCACTGTTACCGATCACCCCTATGTTGGTAAGATTAGAGAAGACCTGACGTATTCGTAAACCTAAGTTCGTTTTACCTAAGAAAATCAGACAGTATGAATGAAACAAAAAGTTGTTGAATTCATGAAATAAATTACCATGAAATCGACGATTGTTTTGAAAGTAAAAAAAAATGATTAATATCACAGGTATAAAAATATTTCCTTATAGACAGTTAGCAAGTTTAAGATTATTGACGACTAACACAAATGGAATGCCTTGTCACTGATTTCACCACATAACCACATAACAAAAACTCTCAAAACACGTGTCAAAGAAAAGGCTCAATAATAACTCAATACTTAACATGGACGTCATTTCAAGTTTTTCCCGGGGTGGGGGGGAGGGGGGGGGGGAAAGGGTGAAAACTCAATGCAATTTCATCGGAAATCAGCAAAAACCACGCTCACTTGTATGTAAATACATTGATTTCTCAAAATGAGGGGGGGGGGGCAATTGACCCCCCTGCTCCCCCTAAATGACGGGCCTGATACTTAATAACACTTACATATCAGCAAGAGTCCAAGGATTGAAGTTTTCATTTGCGACCCAAGATGTGGCTTTCAAATAATTCCAAAACTTCTTTCGGTATTTAGCAATCTTTCTTGAGGCATCTACGCTAATAGGAAGAGTCTTTGGTACAGTTTGCTTTTGTGCCTTAATAGAATATTTATGGGAGAGTAAACATTGTCCTTTTTCTTCAGGGGGTTCTTGGCTGGCTTGATCATTACTACCAATTGCATTCCTAAGTTCAGCTTTGAAGTCAGGTATAAAATGCTCACGTTTTTCTCCAATATTTCTAAAAGAATTATGTAAAGCAATTTATTATCTTCAGAAATAAGACTAGACAAATACAAATCTGGAACTCATAAAAAACAAATTTTTAATTTGGAAAAAGATTGCTTAAGATTTCAAATTTTGAGCAAGCAAAAAATAAACAAAAAATCTGATTATTTTAATCACACACACATTATGATTTTTTGATATTTAAATTATTTTAAGTCGATACAATCAAACCTCATAAAAAAGAATTCCAAAACATCTTTAAAATTAGTTTGTCTTATTTGAAGAAAAATACACAGCAAACCAAAAATGACAGAACATTGTAAAACTAAAAATGCTAATGAAATATTTGCAAGTAATTACAAGCAGACTACCATGGCAAGGGGGGGCGGAAATACCTTTATTGTCACATAACAGGTCTTGGTGTAGTTTTTTTCCTGACTCTGAATCGAGATATTCTCTCCACCAATCAGTGCTCTAGTTATAAGGAAGGGGTCGTTCCCTAAAATATTTGGTTTTTGTTAATATCGAAAATTTACTGCACTTTCATTAAAAACTACATTTTTTTGAAAAAAATAAATGTCTATTTCTTTTAAATTAAAACCTAAACCAACCTTTTTGAACCTAACAAAAACCCACCAAAAATGACAGTTAACCTATGGAAAGTTGAGTTCCCCCAGATACTTTTTCAGACTACCAGCACTGACACCAGAACTTTGAAAATGCTAAAAATGATTTGACACACATAAATAACTTGAATTTCGGTTTGACATGCTATGAATAAAATTAGCATGCTTAAAGCTACAAAAAACATGTTTCAGAGATAATAAGAAATACCTTTGATCCTCGTTTTTAAAAGCAGTCTCGTTAAAATCGAAACAAGACTGCTGTGCTGAAATTTCATCTCCACCTGGACCAAATTTTGGACGTGTATTTTCTTCCTGCAATATATTTCAATTTATCTAAATTTTCCATGTTCAGAAAAAATGTTTGGGAAAACTGCTAAGTAGTATTTTCATTTAAATTCATTTTTTTAAAGAAAAAACATTACACATTGTTTGCATGAAAACTGATCTACATTTTAAAATCAACTTCAAATTTTACTTGAAAATGTATTTGTTCACTTTAAGGGTTAAATATTTTCTTATTCCTATTCATTCTTATTATATCTAAAACTACAATGATTTTTTGTTTAATGCTTCTTATCTGAAAATTTAGTTCTCTTAGCCTAAATAATTTCTCAAAGTTGTAAACAATTAATATCATACATTCTCTGACCTCTAAACAACCAAAATTTTTTCCCATTACTTTAATGATAACTTCCCCTCCATTAACATGCCAACTTGAAATATTCTTCCTTTCAAAACTACTACATTTTCTTCTGGTAAAACTTTCTTTATTTGTGTCGCTCTACAAACAAATCAGTAGATACAATTACATTCCTAATTTTGTTGCTTGGTATCTTATAAAGTCATGTCATTAAGCAGGCTTTACCATTGAAAACCCTACACTAACATATCAGCAAGTTTCTTAGACATTTCAAAGGATGTTTGCGAAAACAAGTAATTAACCCGTTAATGCCTGACATTTTTTTGCCAAAGGTATTTTGTATACTGGTTACAAACAGTGTTTAATGGACAGGAAAAATAATAAAAAAAATATTATGTAAAAAATAATTTTTTTTGATTAAGGAAAGAAATATCGTCCCTTAAAAGTTACGATAGACCCCAGAGGGTACATACTTTTTTTACTAAAATTTTTTTCTGCCTACGATATAATATTTAAAAAGACATTTTATAAGAAGAAATAAAATCAGCAATTAACATAAGCTGGGAAGCTGGGAATAACTTTGAAAACTGAGCTTTTTGTCTTGAGATTGTGAACGATGTCATTTTTGATGAAGATCATATTAAAACTGCTACAGAACACACTTTACAATGGTTATGTGCTGCAATCTGTTAATAACGAATTGAAACAATACCGAGGTACTAATTGAACACTATTATTTGGTTGAAATGTTCCTTTTGGGGAAATTCATACCCTTTTTTGGACCGTCCCTAAAAAGGGACGCTAGGCATTAATGGGTTAAAGTCAGTGTCACAACTCTTCCAAGAGAACAGGGGTCAAGAAACATTTCATTTCTAAAACCACTCCTTTTTTCTCCTAACTTTATAATGGGACTAGCTGTACCTGCATGGAAATGCCTACAATAAGAATTTAAAGAAGTCCCTTGAATAAATGAATCAGTAAGTGCAAAAACAACATCAGTCACGAAAATTCAGAAATTCGTTTTTTGTGGAAGAAGCTGTGGGAGGCAAGACGCGTGTTGGGGTCAAAAATCCCATTAGTCAGGGAACTAATTCGAAAGGTACAGGGCCTGTTATTTGAACGTTGACCGTCGAAACAAAGTTAGAATTAAGACATTTTTTTTTCTCCTGAACAATTTGAAGTTCTGAACTTACATTGTTATGCACTTACCGATTCAAATGAAATCCCCTTCCCTCCCCTGGATGCAAAATAATCGTTTTCTTCAAATAGGTTCACCAGTTTGCATATAAATCCAGTAAATGCTCCTTTCAATTTAAAATATTTTGCCAGAAAACAAAATAAACATTAAATTACATTAACAGTTGCTTTAAAAAGGAAAATAATCCACCAACTCTATTGTTTATCAACCTAACTCTCCAAGCGGCACACATTAAATGTTTTGCAACATTTTTGCACATGCTTTAGGGTAATGCTTAAAAGACCCCCAAAATTTTTTTGTCTCTTTTCTCTTGGGTCACCCTCCCATTTTGTTCTACCTAATAAGATAATCTTAAATTAATTTTTTGAGATTTTTTGAGAAAAAGTTAAAGGTCGCTACTAGAGATTGAAAAATCTAACATTTTCCCAAAAAGTGATTATTTAAAAAAATTAGTATTTATTATAAGATTTTATTCTTTTACATAATAAAAACTAAAATGAGGTTTTAAGGTCCATATATGTTACCTAAAGCTAATTTCGTATCATATATGTGTTACAATTCACTTTTGAGATGTGAAAAAACAAGAGGAAAATTAGACGAAAAACACCGATTTTTACAAAATCTCTTTGACTGTCACAATTTTTAAAAAACTTATTACAGAATTAATACAAGCTTATATTAATTGTTCAGAGTCCTCAAAAAGACTTTGATGCAGAATTAACACTTAAAAAACTCATTATGCAGACAGCAAAGTTGTTTTTTTGTAGTTCGGGAACTTTTTTCTGAAGGACTTCACAGGAAGCAAAATATACTGCTTCTGGTCTTCATCTATGGTCAGTATTTTGTTGTACTCTTAGATTTAGGACACCCTGCTCTCTGCTGTATATTTCTTTAAATCTCTGAGGAGTTCTAAGTCGTTTCTTGGGGCTGAACAAGCAGATGGAGCTAGGAACCAATACTTAATGTAGATTAAGACTAAAAATAAAGATTTCTTGCAAACCATTCTCCTTATGGTTTATCTATCTGAATTGTTTAAGAGTACACCTTCCGACTGCCTAGAATGCCAGGGTCTTTTCGTAAGCCGGCAGTCAGAAACTATTTGAATTGTTCTCGAAACAAGAATATTTTCAGAGAATAGATAGACTTTGAAATCCAACCTGCTCGGTGAAGACCTGCAAGCTTTTTAAATGACACGCCATTTTCTAGTTCTCCTCCCAAAAATACAATGCTTAGTTGTAAGAGTTAATTGTAATCATCTCTGGGCTGATTTTCTGTCAATTGTTTCTTAGCAAAATTGATTATTTCATCTTTCACATCTTGGAGTTTTTCAATAAATTCTTCATCAGTTTCTAACGTTGTATACTGTTCTTTATTGATTAATTGCCAGTTTTTCTGAAATCTTTTGAATAATAAATTATCTGGCTCAGGCGAAGGCCCCATTTCATTTTGAACCACTGATGCCAGCATAATTTCCATAATATGATGCCTAAATGTTAGTTAGAGCATTTCTTTATCCATTTTCTACCCAAGTAGAATGAATACAAGTTCCTTTTCAGGACCTGGTATTAGATGTGGTTGTGTCGAAACTCATACTCTTAACCTTATTGAGTAAACCCCATGAAAGGAATAATTCATAACCTGCAGATGCAATTGTTTCACTTTCACTAGACTCAAGTTTTAGAATACAGAGAAGCTGTTTATTCCAAATTTAAAAAACATCTTTGGAAGTCCAATGAGCAGCTTCACGGATTGTTTGCTTTTACTTTTCTTTGTAATAAAAAAATAGAGTTTCACGTTTAGAAGATAGTTTGGTTTGATTTAATGTTTAAGATATTTGACCTACTAGCTGTATTTTATCTGTTTTCTTGTACAAACTACAAGAACTTTACAGTTTGCCATAAATAACAGTAATAAAATTATGAAAACCAAAAATTGAGAGTCCTAGGCATAAATACATTCATCTGAAGTCTGTTAAAAACAGCCAAAACAAGTAACATAACCTTCCAGTCAATTTAAATTTATTAATTTATTATATAGTTTATTGTTTATAATTCCCACAAATAAAAACACTTACTTACGAAACTTATTAGATTCATAGTAAAAAAAAAACACCACAGAAATTAAATCACTCTTTGTAATATAAGTGAAATACACTGTTTTGAAGGTTAGACTATCTGCACATACCTGCACTGATCATAGACAGCTACTACACTAACCACTAGTGACAGGCTCCTCAAGTTGGTGGGAGAGGGGGTGGGGTCTAGACCGGAATTGAGGAGTTGTGTGGTTATTTTAGTCTTCCATGCATAAAATTAAATGTTAAGTAATATAAGGTTTTTTTTATAATATTAAAAATTACTAATAAAAATTATGTTGAATTTTAACATTTTTTATGAAATTTAAAGCCTGGTAGCGACCCCTAAAACTTAATGAAATCCAACAAAATTTTAGTTAACTCCATTTCACATATGAGAGATCAAAATGGGAGGGTGCACCGTTGAATTTTTTAACTTTCATTTTTAAGCATCACCCTAACATGCTTACTGATATTATTAAAGATCTTAACAAAAATTTTTTGCCAAAACCAAAGGAAGTAGTTTTAGAGCGGTTTTGTAACTTTTTTTTTTCCTTCTTGCATGCAAATGCATTTGGGAAAGTATTAATGGTGTAGAAACTAAAAACATCGACAAATCGACAATAAGGCAAAAATGGGGGAAGGGGATGGGAATGCATACACATGTTTCAGAAAAAAAAGAACCAATTTTTAATTCAAAAAGTTGAGCCTAATTTGGAAGTTCATTAAGCTATATTAGCTTACATGTCAGTGAGCATAAATATAAATTGTTCTAAGCCTACCAACAGGAATCTTTTAAAACTTATTTATAAATAAAAATACCCAAACTATTCTTACCTCATTTACTGTTTTAATAAGAGTTTGCTTTGATTTTCTTTGCTTGATAGCATTTAAAGATATAACAGTTTCACCAAGCAAATCAGTTAATATTCCATCCACAGCACATTCAATGTTTTCATCCTAAAGTAGTAACCAACAAACAACTCATGACTTAAAATGTATGGCAAAATAATCCTTTAAAAACTGACCTGGCGCATGTTCATTACACACACACACATATACACATATATATGTTAACAATTAAACAAGATCATTACTTTATGTTCGGATGATTGCTCATTCAAGTTAGCTTCTCTTTCTGTGGGATTTTCCATGAAGTCTACCTGAGTAGATATATCCATTTTTTTCTTTAATTTAACAGCCCCTTGTTTTCTAAATAATTTGAAGTAGGAAATGAACACATTAGAAAATAAGCTGAGATATGGCATTTTCATTTTAGTCAAAGTGTAAAAGCAGTGACGTATAATGAAGTTCTACGCTAGCGAATTTACATTAAATGACAAATTTATAAAAGCTTTCTTGAAAAACTGGCATGAGACTCATATTTGTGCTAAAAAAACTCAAAAGTCGTTAGTCCAGGGGTTCCTCCCCCAGGAAAAATTTTGAAATATTTATAAAATTGTGAAATCTGAGGCCTTTTAAGGGGCGATTGAGACAAAAAAATATTCAGAAAAAATAGGCAAAGATTTTTAAAGACATACTTTTAAGAAAAGATTAATAGATCTTTTGGGTCAATAAATTGCTGACATGAATCGACAGAGGAAGAGCGAAAGAGTAGAAAAGATAACGCATTATCACTTGCTGACATTGACTTTCGGTACAGCTTTTGATCATCTCCTGATTCACTAACAAGCACAAACACATAAAAATGTAAAATAGTTAATCATAAAAAATTGCATTAAATTCTTTCATAGAAACAGTGTAGATTCAGAAATCTGGTGACGAGATTGAAACATCCTAGTTTTTAGGTCAATCAGAGATGTAGCCAAGGGAAGGGTCCATGGGGTCTGGACTTCCCCCTTCCCAAAAAACCACCGTCTTTTTTCTCAGTTCATATCACTTTGCAACAACAACACTTTTTCTAAAATAGATATGTTCAAGAATAAAATAATTTTGGAAAAAAATAGAACCGACTTCAGTTGGAAATTGCTCTAAAAAGTAAAAAATAATTTTTTTCTTTGAACACCATCAAAACTACTTTTAAACACAAGTTTTGAAGTCGGCGCAAAAACGATAGGTAAAATGATATTTAACCATATTTTGCCAACATTTTTCAGAGAAACTATTGAAAATTAAAAGCAGAATATTTGTACCATTACACAAATGTGTGGTAATGAATGAAATGTATGCAAATGCTCTTAAGAACCTGGATCCATTAAAATTTATATAGTTGAATTGTAGTTGCGTATGATTCTATACATTGTTTTTGCGCCGACTTCAAAACTTATGTTTAAAAGTAGTTTTGATGGTGTTCAAAAAAAAAAATTATTTTTTACTTTTTAGAGCAATTTCCAACTGAAGTCGGTTCTATTTTTTTCCAAAATTATTTTATTTTATTTTTCTTAGTGTAAGTGTACTTATGAAATAAGGTAATGTTTCCATTACGAAACTTCACCTAATTTTCTTAAGTAAATGCTCCATAAAATAAACTGAAAAAAAAAAGGAAGAAACTATCAACGCGTATTAAATTTTAAATGGTTGACACTAAAAAATAATCTTTTATCCTCTGGTATTTATTTGTGTACTAGCTTAATCAAAGCCATTTAAATATCAACGGCTTTTCAACTAATTTATATTTCAAAGCAATTCTAGTTTCTCGTTGTTCATAAGATTTTAACACATACTACGTACGTTTTCCGCTAATGAGTTTCATGTTTGATGAAGTTAAGCCTTCATTTAAAATTCTCATTATCATTATTATTTCAGTTTCATATCAACCACGTTTTGTAACAATGGATTTCATATTTAATCATTTGGGACAATTCGCTTTCAATTCGACTACTTATTAATATTTCATACTTACTCCAGAGAAGCCTTGGTTCAAAATTTTCATCATGATTACTATTAATATTGCTGTTGCGAGGCAACAAATTTTTGCAACATTAACATGAAATTTACTGTTTTCCATATTTTTTTTTCTAGTGAACGAATTTCGTCATATGAGTACATGTATCTAAGTTACACCATCTCCTATTGATTAAAAAAAATCGTCCAAATCGGTTCAGTAGATCAGACGTTATGTGCGAACAAACAAAAAAAAAAAAGTATACGCTTTGAATTGATAACCTCCTCCTTTGTTTTTATCTTTAAATATTCCTATTAATTGGTAGTTTTCCCTGCTTCTGAATCCATTTAGAACACGAGAACCTTCAGTGGAGTTGAGTCATTCTGCAGATTTTATGCATCTATATTTGATGTAAAGAAATATGTTGCAGAAATCTGCAAAATCTCCAAAAATTTAAGGCAGAATTTCGTAAAGGCATTGCATATTCTTTTTCTTGTGAAAATAATGAGTTTTGATCTGAATTAGCGTCATATTTTCGGAAAATTTAGATCTACTTCTAGTTAAAAACATACGTAGAAAATTTGCGGAGCTTTGCAAAGTTTTAAATATAATAGAACTTACTTTAATACCTTTTTCCTCTGATAATTTTTTGGTTGTTTATTTCCTGAAGTAGTAGAAATACTGTGAATTTTCGTACGAATCACAGTAGAACTTTTTTTATTTTTTTCAACTAATTTGTTTAACTTTGGCTTGTTTAGAGACAATAAATATGATCTTCTGGCAGCTTCTCTTTGTACCTGGAAAATAAAAATGTTTTTATATGTCAAATAACATGCTTGTAATTTGAAGACAAAACATATATACTAGAAGATCTTTAAACCACTAAATTTATAAAGTGCAATTCTCTATAAAGTGAAATATTTTTCAAATGCCAATAGGAAATTTTAGGCTAACGTAGCCATTGTATTTTGCACTGCAAAAATGGGAGAATTCTCTACTAAATTAAATTTTAAAGAGCATTTTACCTTTTCTTTTCATATGAAAGCTATTCAACAGAAAATACAATAGTATTGCAATAAAAATATTTTAAAGAATAAAATTAGTGCAACCAAAGATATTTCGAACACCTCTACGAAAATACCTACAAACCTCTTTCATGCGTTGGAAATTGGAAATATAAACCAAAAACTTGGTCAAGCTTATTTTCGTACTTTGTGTTAAATGAGCAACTTAGGTGAATTTTTAAAAACAGAACACCAGATTTTTTTATTTTTGGAGAAGGCGGAGCAGAATCGGTAAATTTCAGTTTTTGGAGCAGAATAGGGTAGGATTTCAAAGTCGGAACAATTGTAGCAGCTTTTTCACCCTTGCAATCACTCATAAGTAAGGGAGTGATGAATTCAGGCTATTATGTTATGAGAATAAACCAAGAAACAATACCTTTATCGGGTTGTTTACTCAAAAAATGTGCCTTTAATTTTTTTTAATTCATTAAGTTTTTTCCAGTGTCCATTCAACCAACTTTGCCACCATTTTCACTCAGGTAAAGATTAAGATAGTTTTGGTTTTCCTCACTTATACAAAAAAAAAAAAAAAAAAGAAGAAGAAGAAGAAGAAAGAAATCTTCAAAATGAAATATGATTGATTGTGGCCAATATTTTTCCTACTAGGTGAGCTCAAATTCATAAAAAAATAAACCATGTGCTTTTAAGGAAGTTGATATAAAAAAAATTCTTATCTCTTATTAGGCCTATTTGGAGAGAATCACTCATATATATGATCCAAAAATCACTGATCATGTTCATGAGGTTAATTAACTGACTGGTGAAATGAGCTATAAAATGCAAAACCTCTATACCAAGGTTTAAAAAGCTCTTCTACCACATAGTTTCTTTTGAAAATGAGATATACACAATTTAATTTGTTTGAAACAATATACAAGACATTGAAACAGTTTAAAATATAATCCAGGGTCGCGGCCGAGAAGAAAATGCTCCAAATTTGAGAAGCAAGACCCAAAATATTTAAGCTCATGCATCTTGAAAGACGCATGAATTTTACTTCTCAAAATAATTACTTGTGTGTCTTTATGTGTCTGTATATATCTATATATATATATGTATATATATAAATTTAAAAAAACACACACACACACAATAAAAACAATACATAACATTTAATTCAGCAAAAATGTTCAAAGCTCATTACTTATTTTAAACTTTCTTTTCTAAAGGATTCAAGCTTACAATAATGCATGTGTCCTTTGGGTCACGCTTGAATAACACTCAGCAGCAACCCTGTAAGTATTTTAAGAACATAAAACTACCTGAAGATTGTGAGGTAGAAAGTATCCTGAGTTCTTTGGTTGCAATTTAGATGTTGAAGTTTTAGGGATACCCATGGCTGAAGCATGTAACCTTTTAAGGCTCTCTTTCAGGCTGTTTTTTATGAACTGCCTTCTTCCAGCTAACAAATCCAATAGTGCCACAAGAAATGTTAATATGAACAGCTAAAATTCATCTCGAAATGAAAATATTATTTCAGTTCACAAAATTTATGCATATAAAAATTAACAAACTAAACAGGTGGTTAAACACTGGTGTTCCTCTTAGGATTGTTACTAAGGATGGCAATTTGTGCCACCACTCCTTCCATCAAAAAAAAAAAAGCATAATGTTGAATGGAAACACGTTCATATAATAAAGCAGTGAGTAACCGCCATCAAGCAAGGGCTAAGGCAGGAACCTGCAATACACTACCAACTCGTTTATTCCATCCGTGGACTGCAGTTTCGTGCTTATTATGCACTCATCAGCATGGAATACGAAAGTAACTGAGTTGAAGGCAACAAATCGTCTATAGAGCAAAGAGAGTCAAAAAAAAAAAAAAACTGGTAGCTAATGTGAAATTCGAATATTACCGAGCAACCCCACTTGGTGCGGTACAACTCGTAAATTTTAAGATCGCAAAATAAGAGTTGGCAATGTATTGCACGTTCATATAACTTTCAGACTCTTGACTCATATGTAACTACTCTCTTCGGGCAATGTTGTGCTCCAGTTTTGCTCAAATTGATAAATTAAATATAACTTTAAGATATATAGGGGAAAATTCCAGAATTGAAGAATTTATAGTTGTAAACTAAACTTTTAAAACTAATTTATGACTAAAAACTAATGTTTTGGGTCTCACCCCCAGAAGGGTGTCCCCGAATCAGGATAAAATTTAATCTTAATATTTCATGTAGTGAAAGCATGATAATCTGGTTACAACATTTGAAAAATTCAGCACTTTGAATCAAAACAAGTTAATAACTAAAATCAATAGTACACTCAGTCCACAAATTTAATGTTTAAATTATATTCATTCAATCCAAAGAATTAAATAATAAATTCTCATTTGTGTTTTATATGCACAAATAAATTGCATTGCTTATAAAACTAATGCTTTATTCGTAACATGACTAATTTAGTTACAAGTCCAAATTTTAAATATCAGTAGTCAGAATCACGCATTGTTGCCAATACGTACAAACAAAACATCTTACAACCAGACCAAGGCAATACATTACATTCCTCCCTTCTAAATTTATGAAAAGTAATTTTATTTATATGCACATAAAATGTATTAGTAACCTAATCTTTCAGGTGCTTTTCGAGCTCTCTGAAGATGCTTGTAAGCAACATTATTCTTATTGACTTCCCGAGATGTCTCGTTTTGACTTTCTTTTACAGTTGTATCCTTTTTATTTTCTAATTGGCCTTCGTTCACTTCTTCTCCAGATTTGTCTATTTGTGGGTCGTATGGCCAAAACTGTGGTGACTCCCATGTTTTGTTATTATGATAACAATAATTGTCTTCGCCATTCAACTCTTTAAACTTAACGGTCATGTCTTCCTTATGACATCTCCATATTTGATCTAGTTTGTATGCTTTCTGCCTTTCTTCTTCTAAATCCAATCTCAATCTGTAGATTTCATCTAAAAGATCCTGTTTCTCTTCTGATATTTTCTTTAACCATACATCCAAATTTCCAGATCCTGCATTTTTCAAAATATCTGCTCCTTCCTGTAAAATAAGAACCATTTTTGCAATCCTTTTTTGTCTTTTGAATTCTAATATCTTTTTTTCTCTATCCAACAGATTATCATCATCAGCATCTCTAATTTCTTCCTCCTCTTCTTCTCCTCCAACAAGGACTAAACAATGTTCTGCTATTAATTCATCTCTGAATTCTATGCATTGTTTCAGAATTTCATTTTGGTTATTGAGATCTTTTAAGTCTTGATTTAGCAAATCACGAGCCCTTGACACATTCCTGAAGTTCTTTTGAACCAATAAATACATTTCTTCAATTTCATAGAGTTCATCCTTTAATGTGTCAACTTGATAGGACAGTGTAGTCTTTTCGTTATCTAGTTGAGCTGTTGTTATCATGGATTTACGAAGCTTTTCTTCCAGTTTTAAAACTTGATTTGTCAAAAGCTTGTACTCTTTGCTTCCTATTACGCCAGGGTATTCTTCACTACTCCTACGTGAGCTGTTCCGGGAGTCAACAGAGGCATAGGATGAAGTTTTCTCATTCCTGATTCCTCTAGAAGGTCTTGAAGGTTCAACACTTATGTGATCATCATATTGATATTCTCCTCGTCCATCATGCTCTTCAGCTTTTCTGCTTTTTAATTTCCCGCATTCGTATCTCCCGAGCTTCAGTCCTACATTGTCGCCTCGCAACAAGCCGAGCTTCAGCCGTTTTCAGTTTGTCGATTCGCTTCTGTAAATGACTATTTGCAGTTTCCAGCTCTTCTATTCTTGCCTGTGATTCTAAATACTCTCTTTGAAGTTTTCGTTTTTCCGTTTTCAATTCATCTTCAGTTGCTTCAGCACTTTCTGCCTGGGCCTTGTATCTGTTCAACTGTCCTTCAAGTCGAGACACACTACTCTGCAGAGTTGTTATTTCTTGCTCTGCTCTTTTTAGCCTGTATTTGTAGTCACTAACTTGCTTATTGGCAACTCTTTGGACTTCCAGAAGTTTCATTGCAGGACCATTAGCTCCCGTCCTCATAAGAGATAATTGTTCTTTACTACTTTTTTTTAAGTCATTAAACGATTGCACATCATTGTTGTTAAAATTATCGCCATTATAATTCATGCCAACGGGTACGATGATATTGTTAAATTTGTAACTTGATTGCATGTCATTGTTATCCAAATTATCGCCAGCATCATTATTGCCAAAATAATGCTGTGCGGTAGTGGTATTATTTTTAAGCTTATTTCTTTTTTTAGCACACATTTTACTTAAATGGCCTTTAATTCCACAATTGTGGCACTTGTATGAGCGAAACCGGCATCTGCTTATATTATGATTAAATTTACCACAACACCGACATTTTCCCGATTTATATTCAGGCACAGGATGATGGCGGAACTTCCTAAATTTTTCATCTACTCCTTGAATTCTATGAAGCCCACTAATTTGTTTTTTTTCTCTCACTTCTGCTGAATGTAAACAAGCAGCTTCCATAGTTGTAGCAATCTCTACTGACTTTTGAAAGGTAATACTTTCAGATTCACAAAACAGTCGGTCTAAAATTGGACCACTACGGAGACCCACTATAAAACGGTCTCTTAAAACTATGTCTAAATTACCTTCAAACTTGCAATATTTAGCCAGTTCTTTCAGTTTTGCACTCCAGTTAGCAATATTTTCATCTTCACTCTGGCATGCTCGATGAAATTTATACCGCTCAGCAAATACCGATCTTTTCGGTGTTACATGATTACTTAACTTCTCAATAAGTTCATCATATTCCAAATCTTTGAGCTGCTTAGGTACACATAAATTTTGTAACAGCTTATAAGCCACTACACCAACTGAGCACAATAATATACTTGCTTTCTTTTTCTCATCCGTAATTCCGTTGACGATAAACATTTGCTCCAACATTTCATGATAAACTGCCCAATCATCTTTTGATGGGTCAAATTCTTTCAAGTTTCCAATTAAACTCATCTTTCACAGTTAATGGAAGAACTTATTACGCATGTATTATTTTCCTCGTCGCCAATGTTTTATATGCACAAATAAATTGCATTGCTTATAAAACTAATGCTTTATTCGTAACATGACTAATTTAGTTACAAGTCCAAATTTTAAATATCAGTAGTCAGAATCACGCATTGTTGCCAATACGTACAAACAAAACATCTTACAACCAGACCAAGGCAATACATTACAATTTGCATTCAATGTAAAAATATAGAAAAAAATACCAACTTAAGTAAATTGCAATATGCATCTCAACAAGAAGTTTATATTGTTTGTAAACATACATATACTTTTTTTTTCTAATATCAATAAAAAATAATAACAATTATCATCAATAACCAGTGAACATAAAAAACAATTTTGAACTAAAGAACTAATATAAACACAAGAAAAATCTTTTTTACTTCATTAAAAGTTAAATTTATGATTCAATTCAAAAATTGCCAGTGATATTAATAAAGGAAGAGAAGGTTTATGTTCGTTTAGCTAGATAGGAATCTCTTCTTGACTTGCCGACTGAATTGACGGGTTTGATAAAACAATATTCTGACAGAAAACAAAACGAAAAGAACAAAGAAAATAAAAATAAAAGGGTAAAAAATGAATAACTTTATGATTATTGGTTTTTCTAAAAATAAGAATTCTGCTAGCACCAAAACACAACTAACTTTTAATAGATTACTAGATTTACTCAATGTCCTTAGAACTTAAAACGTGCAGACATGTTGGTTCAAAACAATAGTTATTTATTATATTTTGGGTTGCACACACTTTACAGCTAACATTTAAATTACTTACTAAGCACAAAGCATAAGTAACTCAAAATTCAGCTCACACTAGATATAATTCCAAGTTTGATATAAACTTGAGGTTTCAGAACAACATTTAACTTTTAAAATGACACTCAAAGCGTAAGATTTGTAGCTGCACAATTTTTGAGCTGGTAACAATATGTAACAACAAGTTATTGTGTTAAATTAAAGAGTTTATGAAAAAGAAAAATATTAACCATCAAGACTGTCCATAGCTGACACTCTAGAAGTCATTAAATTACTACTAGAAGCTCTTAATTCTGTCTTTTCAAGCTGAAAAGAGAGGGGGGGAAAGAAAATATATATGTAAGCCAAGGGGAAAAGAATGAAGTAATAGACAGAACAAATGTATTCATACAATATAAAAATAAAAATAATGCAAATTATAAAAATCAGACAAGGCACATGATAACGGAAAAAGTTAAGGATTTTTTTTTCATTGTAAAATGCCTGAATAATTTTTAGAAGAATTTAAGTTTAAATGGAGGCAAATATTTTTTTCTGAATGATAAAGAACATTATCAAGCTACATTATTTTCACTTAAAAACTCTGCATTTTAAATTATTATAGATTGCATGATGTATTTCAAATAAAAATCGTTGACAATATTGACAGTGCTCACAAGACAAGAAAGAAGCTGTTAAATTTAAACCTATAAAATACAAAACCTCTTTCCTACCAAATGTGTAACAAAGATCTTCTACTGGATCATGTACTTTTATTTTTAAGAAACTAAAATTTGGAAAAATAATTTAATAAAATGTGTTCTTTCATTTCGCTGTCTAACTGAGAAACTTTAACTTTTGTGGAAACAAAAAATTCTAACTTGAAATTTTGAGACCAATTTCTGAGTAAAAGAGTTAAAAGTTGAAAATTAAACTTGTATCAAGTATCAACAAAGCAATCATTATATTATAAGTATTCTAATTGTCTAATTTTCAATGTAGGATGAATATTATAAAAACCAGTATAAATAGCTAAGAAGTAATAAAATATTTTAAATATTACCGGTCCATCTTTTTCAGAAAGTTTCAGTTCAGATAACATCCCGTCAATGCGATCCAACTTTGACTTGATGAAATTTAAATCTACTTGTAACGGAGCAGGTTGAAGTTTAGATTCTGAGGAAGATTTTTTCCCTGTGAAATAATAACGAATGAATTTCAATCAAAATGAATTTTTCTTTAAAACTATTTAAAATTGATAAAATAGTAAAATAGCATTTTAATGACAGATGAAAATGTGCCACCATGTGATGACAAAAATGAACCGTTCTGGCTTTTAAAACTGCTCAAATTTCATTGCCTTGTCAGGTTTTAAAGCAGATGTAGGAAAAAAAGCGAAAAATGTTTTGTCTATGTGTAAAAAGAGGTGAAATAGAGTGCAAATGTGGAGAGTTTCTGTAAAATACTGAGAGGTAAGTAGCTGTGTAAGACTCTGAGGTGAAAATGATAATACACAACATTCAATAACGAGCAATTTAATTTAATTTTTTAACTGGTGCTGATAAATGTCGAAAAGATGCTATGTTCTATAGCAACAAATAGATTAACAGTCATTTTGCCACATTAAAAAAGAAAAATACAGCAAGGGAAAATAGCTTGAGAACTAGTTTGTAGTAACTTTTTCTTAGAACAAAAATAATTGTTGTGTAAATACATACAATAACTTGATAAATATTTGGTAGAAATCTGGAGACATATCTTATCCATTAGATCGAGGGTTCCCTAGCTTTTCTGATTCACAGCACCTTTACTGAGGAAGTAACATTTTCTGACGGTACCTTTGTCCACCTCCTTTATGCATACACTAGTTCTCATGGCTGTGCTCGTGCTGTAGTAAGCTTTAACAAAAAGTAACTTGAATTACCCTTTTTGGGTATATTTACCCTTAAAATTAGGCCCAAGTATTTTACATAACTATCTACCCCTAACCCTTTTCCAAGGAAATGCACCCATCCCACCAGTAAAAAGATCTTATTTTAACATGTGTCTGTATACTGTACAGATTATATATGAAGCTATACTGATCAAATTTAGAAATGAGCGAATTTGTATACTGCCGTGCTAAGCACAAAAGTCTTATCTGCTTTTTTCAACAAAATTGGGTTATTATCAACAGGTGGTTCTTATTTTACCCAAATGCAATGTTTCATGGTCATTTGAGAACGGGAAATATTTGTAAAAAAATTCTGAAAAGGTATATCTGAATCAAAGACATGGAGGCTCAAAACTTTAAAGAGCAATATCTTGGTTTGAGATCATCTGCGGATACCATTTTTGCGCTTAGCACAGCTTGTATAGCTGCTGTTGTGCAAAGACTTCACTGTTCTGTAAGACAGTTGTGTCAAAAATATTACGTAGAACAAATAAAAATTGTTCCGTGATCAACCAGTGAATATTGAACTCATGAAAATCTTTCTTAAAAAATTGATATTAAAGTACAATCGTCCCTTGCCACTTTACCATTTGACTTTCCCAGCTTCCCTCTATTGCGGTTAATTATTAATATATTTTTTTTCAAATTTATTAATTAGTTTTTTTATGATAGATTCGAGTTAACTTTATTCAAAATAGAATAAAATATTGATTTTAAATTAGGGAAATTCTTTTTTGAGACAAATAGTCGAGTCAGTTGAGGGGAAGGGTTCTTTATGAAATAGCTGAAGAAAATGTCAAGTATTGCTATCTGTTTTTAACCGTTAAACACTGACTGGGGAGTGCATATCACATTATTAAAAGAGAATAAGTATTTGATTGACGTTCAACTGTTTCCTTTTCAAAAAGTAAACTTATTTCATCATCAAACACGTTAAACTGCTTTATAGATTACTGGTGATGTCTAAAATGTAAAACTGAATTTGTTTGGTTCAATGCAAAATACTAACAATGTGAAAATGAGATATTTATAACAATTTCTAATAGAGAATTATTTTCTTTTTCTTTGAATAATATATTGAATAATATCAGTGTAATGAAGATTGAATATGATAGTTTACTTCCAGACCGTTCAAAATTACTTAAGTTGAAATATTGTAAATAAGTTTTCTACTCACAATAGAAAATTTTTCACTTCATAAAAAACAACCCCATTTTTCTGGAATTCACTTATTGCAGTAGAGTCTCGAAGGGATTAATTGTAATAAGTGATGGTTGAATGCAAGAAAAAATATACTGGCATTATTTTATGTTCTAAAGAAAATAAAAATTTGCACTACATCAGCCTTACCTACATTGAATGAGGGTTTCTTCATCACAGTTTGACTTCCAACATCTTTTGAAGAACTACTGTTTTTTGATTTACAGGTTGAGCATTTTGACATGTTTTGAGAGCAAAACTGCTGCCACTCATAATCTTCTTTCTGTAGTAAAAACATTTGCCTAGCTTTGAACTCATAGTACTGCATTTCAGAATCAGAAATTGTAGACTGAGCCATCTTATCATCCATAACATAGCTGCCTATTTCAGAATACCTGTTTAAAAAAGTATAAGTATCTAAAAAAAATATCAGAAATATCTTTTCAACTTTTTGGCTGAACCAGATTTCTTTAAAATGGAAAATACTTTTTTCCCAATACAAGTTAATAAAGTTGCTCTTTTATCATTATCATCAGTAATTTTATTTGCTTCAAAATAAAAATCAACTTGAAGTAAATATTTATCAAAATTATCTTTATCACCATAAGAAAGCATTTAACCAGTATGCGAATGAGAAACTTCACATATTTTATAGAAGCCATCAGGACTATTTTACCATCTCTATCAGACACAATAATTAATTGTAATGCAAAAATTCAATGTGAAAGAGATTTCACCAATTTTGAGATGCTGTTGAGTATTTTTCACATTCCAAACCTAAATATGTTCCTTTTTGAGCTTTGTTGCTATTTTTGTATGTGAAATGAGTTAATATTTAGAAAGACCTAATTTTAAAAGTAAATCTTCAATCTGTACGGACAGTTTTTTTAATCTAACTTCATTTAAACTTAAATTCAATTTTTGGTATACACAACCATTGCCATACCTTCAATTCATAATAATTTGGCATTCTATTGTTATTATCATAAATGATGAAACAAAGAATTTTTTCACTGCACATTTTTAAACGTAGTCCTGCTAGCCAAAAGTCCCACTCTTCTGTTGAAATACCGCTATAGTTCTGTTATTCTCTTAAAGTTTCACCAATTGAGAAAAAATAAAAATAAACAACATATTTCAACTATTTTACGCTTCACTTGTTATGCTTCTGTTTCAAAATTTAAAAAACACTGCAATGGTTTCTTAAAATATGCATATTGTTGCAGTAGGAGGCAGGGGGGTTTCGCATGTCAAAAAGGAATTTTTAAGTGAGATCTGAAATTCTTCAGTTCAGTGACACATTGAAAAGAACATCTGAAAAGAAAGAAAAAGGTCATGCCCCCCCCCCCCCCCCGTCAGTGATACGTTCTAATTTTGGGTTTAAAAAATCTGTCACATTACCTATTTTGAACTATGCTACTGTGATATACATAAAATGAAATTAAAGAGGGGGGGGGGGGGGCTACTGAACAGAGCCAAGCAGTGAACAGAGGTCTATTGTCCTAATTCCCAAACAGAGATCTTAGAACAGTAGCTGAAGCAAAAACCTGCAAACATCTAAAAGGTATGTCAGCTGAGCAGAGCGAAAATGCATAATTTGGCTCCCTCACCAAGAATAAAATTAATTTGTTACGCATATCATACGTATTTCTTCACTGGAAAAAAATCAAATTGCTCAACTGAGTGAAATCTGGCTGTAAAATTAAAAAATGCTTCTTTAAAAAAAATCAACATGGATTTAATGAAGGGTTAGGAGGGGTGAGGTGTGGGTAGGAGAAAAATTCGTGAGTATAATGTGTCGTATCAAAAATGGACATGCGTCGTCCTTTAAATTTTCCTACAGTCTTGTGGCAAAGTTAAAATTTTACATGTTGCTATACCTTTTACACAGCCCATTTTATAACTTCATTCACGATCAGAGTTCACAAAACACTCTTTACAAACAAAAACTAACACAGGTACTTTTCTTTTGTCCTTTAATTCGTAATTTAAATGAAACGTACACTTTTTATTACAAAAATTATTCCTCGGCAAGTTTGTACGGAATTCAAATTTTGTATGTAAACACAACTGCTCAGAAAGAAGTTAAAGTCCTTTTTTTCCCTTTTTGGGAAACATTTCATAAAGAAGGCGAAGTTACTGAGATCATTGGTTAACGTCCAATGTCAGTAGAACGATTTTATTCCGAGACCTTAACGGTAAAGGGGTGACCAAAGGTTACCAAACAAGCAAGTCTGAACTCACATCGTAGATTTCAAGAAACGTTCTGCTGATCTGTTGTGAGAACCGAGGGGAAACTATGCAAAGAGTTCCAATCTTTCGTAAAGAATTATCCCTATTGTCAATTTTATGCAAAAAATATCAATTGGGTAAAACTATTAACCACCGCAAATGTGCAACCAAATCTGATGTTGATCAGAAAATTTTGAATCAGTTTGATGAAAGTGCTTTAAATCATGTGGTATGTCCTTTAACGAAAAAAAATCTGAAATATGACAAAGAAAAGCAGTTATTAGTAAATGAAGAATTATCAATTGCATACAAGATAGTTGATGGTATCCCAAACATGATTCCTACCGAAGCAATTAAAATTGAGCGATCGTAATTATATATGTTTTGTACATTGCAAACCTCGGTATGTATGAACGAAATCATTATAATTTGAATGCAATAAAAAATGTCTTTTTTTTTTTTTAATTGTATTACACTTCGCAAAAATAACTGTTCAGCCCTAAAAGATTCTGTGACCTATACTGTGGTATAGTGTCAAAGAAGACAGCACACCATCTATTTAATGCTTACAGAAACTTTCCTTCATTTTCAAAGAATACACTTATGTATGTCCCAATTCTTTTATCCCAAAAATTTTAGTATGCTTGAATTTATAAGAGAACCCCAACTGTTTTGACCAGCACTATGCCACTGGCTCCATTATCTTCCTAATGCACTTAAATTTTTGTTAATGTGAAATAGTGCTGAAGCTTTCAAAACACCTAACTTGAGGAGATCATTTCATTAGTACTCCTTGATGAATATTTTCTGTTGAGAAATTTGTGCTAGTGTTGCAATGGAAAAAAAATGTTTATGGTAACTCATTAAAAGAATAGGCGGTTTGATACCAAGGTACTTTTCCTTTAAAGGTTGGCACATTTTTCTTTTTAGCAATTTTAGTTTATTCATCCCTACTGCAAATGAAAACTTTCGTAATTATCGACTTCACTTTCTAAATTCTTGATTTGTTATATACTTATAAATAAATACAGGGTCACCTAGAGTCAAGGTGGGCTCCTTGTTGGTTTGGTTGTCTGGCCCCTCCTCCCCCCATAAATCTCGTCATAATTAGACTATTCTGATTCCGCTTAAGCATATTTATGTACAACTTTAGTTAGAATTGAAAATTAAGACAAATAATTTTATAGGTTCTATTAGTTTTAGTTAGTTTAACTCAAAAGTTGTAGTAAATTGATTGTTCTATATCTATGAAATGTTAGAGAGAATTATACTAACACATGTTTATGGTATGAACCAGCTAGGTCAGTTTTGGGAAGTCCTGAGAAGTGACCTCATATTAAGTTCTGACAGTTTTTATCCTAACCATTAAAAAATTATGCATTTAAGAAGCTTAACTTTTAACACATATTTTTTGTTTCATTGTGCAATAATATATTGATTAATTTACTTCTTTTCTTCTAAAGCAAATGGCATCAATGAAGCCTTGTGGATGCAAGGGAATAAGGACATGCTTGTTATGTGAGGGAGAGAAATCAATTCAAAACTATAACAAACAGGTAATTTTATTCTTTCCATCATATTGAATTTTACTTACGTTGATATTGTCAACTTCTCTCATACAATAGTATGCTTTTGTTTTCTTAATTTATAAAATGCATTTTTATTTCTGTATCTCTTTTCTCTGATACAAAAAGCTACAGAATAAGCAAAACATGTGTGTGGTTTATGAATCTTTATTTGTTAAATATCAAGTGCTTCCCAATGAGAAATCACTGTGACCTCCGAAAAATTTCCTTTTTTTTGGAAAAAAATGGAGACAGCATTTCATTTCATTTCACACTCCAGGGTCCCCAGTACCTACCACAGCTTCGTGGTTTAACCGGGATAGGGCCCTGAAGAGCGCTCTGTTCTTAATTTTGAAAAAGAACCTAGGGTCGAGCAAACCCTAGGCCCAGCACCCCCAGAGGTATCGTTTCACTTGGAGGACTTTGTGACCACGACATTTTTAACGCCTCCCAGCCACCATTAATCAAGACGGTGGATCTTTGATCGGCTGGGATCGAACCCGGGCAGAGGCGGACTGGCCGTAGAGGCCACCTGCCCGCGGGCAGGTGCGCCCTCCAGCCTGTGCGCCCTTGCGCCCTCAAAACGTGTGCGCCTTCGTTTTTTTTTTTATATTTTAAAGGTTTGAAAGCAACCCCTAACAGTTTTAACAGTACCCCCCCCCACACACACACTGACAGTGCGCCTTCAACTTTAGTAAATTACTTATTTTTTACTTTTTTCCCGTTTGGAACATGTAAAAAGTAGTCAATAAGCGTTATCAGAAGGTAGTTCTTATTGTACCCCAGAAGTGATATATGGTCTTTAAGGGGGATCTCATCCAAAGTTAGCGCCCCCGGTTTGTGCGTCCTTGCGCCGAACAGCCCCCCCCCCTTTTTTTTTTAATCTTTACGTTCGAAGCACGGAAAGCAATCTGTAAAAGATTGAAGAAAATGGTTAAACTGAATAATATACCTGTTATAATTAACTTTTATTTATTGCATCATAGACGTGGTAGGTAGTCGGAGATCTTTGCAAAAAAAAAAATACAGCGCCTTCCAGGTTGTACGTCCTTGCGCCCTCGAACCTGTGCGCCTTCGTTTTTTTCCACCTTACTTTCGGAGGGTATGAAACAAGGCAGTCCAGTCGGAGGGGGTGGGGGGGGGGGGGGCTTAATCCAAAGTGAGCGCCCCCCAGCCTATGTATCATTGCACCCTCGAATCTAGTTGACTTGGGTGCCCTCCCTCCCCCCTTCTTTTAATTCGAAGCGAATGAAACAATCTATAAAAGTTTGCTGCAGGAGATTATAATTAATAATGTGCTATAATTCACTTTAATTCATTGCCCCCCCCCCCCCCGGAGGTGATAGGTAGTCTGGAAGGAGGACCCTGGGCTATGCGTCTTTGCGCCTTCGAACCTGTGCTCCTTTGGTGCTTTTTTTTTTTTTTTTTTTTAATTTTTTACTCGAAGCGCATGAAGTACTTAATAAAAGTTTCAGAACAAGGTTCAAATGAATAGCATAAAAAATAAACTTTGAATTCATAGCACCTCAAAAGGGATATGTAGTATGGTCTTAAATCAAAGTGAGCGCTCTTATTTTTGTGCGTTTTCCTCTCTCTTTTGTGTGTGTGTCAAGTCAAAGTGTCAATCTACCTTGACTGAGGTTACGAATTTATGTGTGGTGACGTTGGTTAGGGAAACCGGTTGTCAAAAGATTCTTCAGGCAGGTATTTTTATGATGTGAGAAAGTTGCATGAGTAAGCAATTGAATTGTATTTTGTATTGCACTGAAAAACGTGTACCACCGACAAAAATGTTTAGTTTTGCGTAAAATAAAATTAAATAATGATTTACTGAATATTGTGTTAGTTGATTGACTGGCTTCTTCCTATTTTCATGAGCATTTTAATAGTAAGCGGATCATCAAAACAGCAGTAAGTAAGTAAAAATACAGCAGATAATACCCTTAAACCGCTGAAACTATATATACGCCATACCATAATTCTTTATAAATCGCACAAATTTTCGAAGGTAAAAAATAAATTGAAAAAAAAAAGAAAAACCAATTTCTGTATTTTAAGCACAATAGCTAATGTGTAACCATTTAGTGCAGGATGAAGCTCTGTTATGAAGCCCATTTATTTGTGAATAATGGTTAAAATTGTATTTTATTTAAATCTATATACGTGTTCCTTGGTGTGCATTGTAACGATCATTTATTGTTTTACAAGATCGGTTTTAACACAATGAGGAGAGCTCGCAAATTATGATTTTTTTTTTTTTTTCAAACTTCCGAATTCACATGACTTTGACTAATGAGAGACAAGTTTGGAAAAGTACTAGGGTCATTTTCAAAATATGCTTACATTTGCTGTCCGGAGGTTAAAAAGAAGATTTTGCAGCATAACTTATATTTAAATTCAATGCGAACAATTATTTTCTGCAAGAAATACCCCAAACAAAATTCTATCACTCAAAAAAGTATTGAAATTTATTTATTTATTTTTATATTAGTCTTTAAAAATGAGAATCAAGGCTAAAACGCTTGTCCATTTCTAATTTTCGCAAGTTCAACTATTTTTTTCATATACTTGATTGTGTAAAAAAATATATACAACAAATTATTTTTATATGTTGACTATTCGTATATGATATTCATAATAAATATTGACAATGGTATTTTTTTTCATTAAGAAAAGTATGAATATATTTTGTCCGGCAGTTTTTGTCAAGTCCGTTACCCTAAGATTATTTTAGCTAAAAGAGGTATTTATTGCAAGTAACACGTATTCAGTTAACTTAACAAACTAGTGATTTAACTATTTCGTACCATTTTGTTTTCCTGAGTCGAGAAATATTGCTGTGGCGTTTAAAAGTGAGATTTTATATTGATTTTGTATGGTAACGGACGACAAATTTCCTTGCAACTTAAAGTTTTATAACAGCATTTGAATAATTAGTTTTGCATCAAAGTGTACAACCAATTACTTTTTCACATACCAAAAATATGTGACAAAACATCTGTTAGTGATTCTAAAAGAAAATAGCAAGTTAAAAAAATTACTTAAAAATTCTGAAATGTAAGCAGATGGTGAAAATGACCCACTAGCAATGTAGTTTTAAAAATATCAACGTAAAATAGGCACAAGGCACAAATAAGCAGAGATACTGCAATGGTTTTAGAGGATTTAACTCATAACACTTAGGTCAGATTCTTAATTTGTTTAAGAAGACAGAATCTAGAATTTTTAAAAGCGTTTGAGACAGAAATCACAAATAAGTAATGCAATTTTTGTTAAGCACTCGAGGACAAAGAAATTGTAGCTAAAGAATTAACTTTAATCTTTTAATGAAAATAAACGCGTTTAAAATACAGCAAGATGTATTACTGTGAACAGAAAGTTTTATTTATTGGTGTATTATTTTAAAGGATTTCCTCTTTTTAGCCTTAAATCAATTTAATAAAGATGATTTTATCTAGATTTTGCTTTTCTTATTATTTACGCTTTATTGGAGACCCTGCATGAGAGTAAGTAAAAAATTTCCGTAAAACATTTCAGAATGTAACACGCTCGTAAAAAATATAACTTTCATTGAGAAATAAGTGGAATAAACATCTTCATTGTATATTACTATCTGTTTTCTCATTCATTGCACGGTTTATCTTGAAAATAAAAGTTTTACCAAAAGACGCATGTTCACCAATCAGGCTCAAAAAAAAAAAAAAAGAAAAGAAAAAGAAAAAACTGCGTACACTTTCACGCCAAAGTGAAGGAATAGCTATTTCAAAATTTAAATTGAGTCCGTATCGGATTTTTTTAAACACACTTATCTCCCATCCATGTGAAATTTCTGAGTATTGCAAAATCTTTGTGACAAATTTGGCAAAAATCTGACGGAAACTTATTGTTGTGATTTCCCCAATATAATCCTACGAAACTGGCTGACTAGGCAGTATGACTCAAAATTTAAATTAGACCTCTTTGAATTTTTTTTGAGTTCCGATGTTCCGAAAATCTTCAATGTGAATTTCTGAGCAGCTAAGGACTTTAGTACGAAATTTGGAAAAGATCCGGCGCAAACTGGATTTGTATAAGAAGCATACTCCCCCACTCCCAATTATCCGCGCAATAGGGTGGCACGGATATCGCGGATAACAAAAATTTCTAAAAATAATTGATAAAAAGAAAATAAAAATTGTGTTTTTTTGCTTAAAATTAATCGTATTGTGTATAAAAAGTGTTACAAACAATGTAGGAACAGGATTTCACATAACATATATTATACCAAACTTAACTTTGCTGTAAAAAAAAAACGGAGACCCTTGCGGATAATTGCCACAGAAAATGTGTGTGTGTGTGTGGGGGGGGGGTGCTATTTTGAAGTGCGCCCTTTGGAGGTTTGGGTTAGCGCCCTCATGGGGGAGCCAGTCCGCCCCTGAACCCGGGTCCCTCCGGACACGAGTCCGATGCCTTACCGATCGGGCCACCACGGCCCATGGAGACAGCATAAAAATATTCTTTTTATTATTTCAGTTTTCAACACATGACTTCAATAAAAAAAAATTTTTTAATTGCGATACATTGTAACATCATGCCCAGTCCTAAGTATACAGTGAGGCTAATCTATTGTTTTATTTCTGTAGTCCCTGAACAAGTTGTATTTAAATAATATTAACCGCTTGCCTGATTATCCCGAGTTATCTCGGGCTCGTATGAGTTGCAGGTAATTATTATCTCAAGAAAACTCGGGTGAAACTAAACAATTTTACACCAATAAAAAAATAAAATTCAACTTGAAACCTACAACTTTTGTTCATTCATTTTCTCGTATTTAAAAATCAAATTAAAAAAAAGTATTTTTTTTTCCTATTTTTTCTAAAAAAATTTGTAAGGGAAGCGGTTAACAAAACCTACAAAAAGTCGATTTTCTGCATTTGTTTTTTCTAATATTTTTCTCCCTTACATTTTGGAGTTGTAACAGTTCTGTTAACTTTGTTTATTGTATTCCACTCAATATTGATAACCTTATTTCTCAATTTAAGCCATATTTCAAAAAGTATTTTTTAAATACATAAAATGTCCAAAATACATGAATATTTTTTCTTTTTTGAAATGTTTTATATGATTACGTAATGTGTTTAATTTACTGTTTGTTATTGAAGAAATTTTTTAAGTAATTTTAACATTTTTATCCATTTTGATATTTTTAAGAAAACTACTACAACTAATAAAATTGTTATAGGACTCAGAAGTTTTCACTTTCTGCTCAAAATGTGAACTGTGCTGGCCTAAATATCCTTCTGTGGACAATCCACCTTTCTATTTGGGAAAATTGAAACTTTATGAAGATTTTTTAAGCGTTGAAGAAGAATCAAGTGTTGTTTCTGCTATGGATCAAATTCCATGGATGCTTTCACAGTCTGGTAGGAAAAAGCAGGTAATAATAAACTGATATATAATATTCTTGAGATAGAGAGAGTATAGTGCAGGGCCAGCTGAATTTATGCAAATCTTCTCCTTGATAATTGTTTGTGTAGGAATACATCAAACTTAAACTGGAGTCTCTTTATATATATATATATATATATATATATATATATATATATATATATATATATATATATATATATATATCAGGGACGTGCCGTCTGGGTAGGCAAGGTAGGCAGTGCCTACCCTCGAAGAAAACAGACCAACCTCACCACTTCATTCAATGACATTTAATGCGTTGTTTGGAAAAAAATATTTCGGTTGTACACAGCAATAATAGAAAAAAAGAAAAAAAAATGGAATTTTTTCATTTTGGTACACTTGAAAAGCAGCGATCGACGCTGCTTTTCGACCTCCATATCTAAGCAATGCTTAGCATGCAAAACACCGCCGTGCCGCACTTTTCCCCCTCTTCGTGTTAGCCAAAGCGACCTTGGAGGCAGAATGAAATCTGCCTCCCTGACGATGGCGTAGCCGACGAAGATCAACACTCTTTTTCTGCCGGTCTCTTCGATTCTCCGCTGCAATTTGGACGTTATATGCAGGGCGGTGAGCGTTAGCAAAATTCTCAATGGTTTTGGCATCATGATTCATTTTTGATATGTTTGTTTGTTTTCTATGAAATGTTTCCGTAGTTTTCAAATGTTTCGTTTTTTCATTTGTCATATTGTTTCCCATGTTTAAGTTGAAACCTCAGGATAGTTGTTCTGTTTAAACTTTTTGAAAAAGAAAAAAGACTTACGAAGTAAAGCGACAAAATATTGCAAAATTTATATCATTATTGTATGGAAGTCAATTTTAAAAATTAGCTTTTAGTTGATAAGGATGCATTCAGCAGTCTAGAAAAAAGTACCGAAACTTTTTGATATTATAAGATGGATTGCAGATTTGTAGATATTTATGGGAACAATTTTTTCTTGACAAATGTATAAAAAATTTACTTGATTTTATTTTTGAAAAGTGAAATGAGCCAACTGTTTCCAGAAACTGATGTTGTTGCAGTTAATTTTGATTATACCAGCCACATTTTTTTTTAGAATGAATATTTTTGGCCATAAAAAGAACTAAGAGCAACAAAAGGAACATAATGACAAATTAACAACCTTTCTTTCTTGTTTTGATATCCACAGTAAAAGAAAGTGAACAAAATGAAACAAGACCCCACTTTCAATTTTTATAAAAGTCACAGATATTTTCACCACAATGAAAAAAAGAAGAATGGATTTTTGAAAAGAATCAGATGAAAATATTTTTATATATGTTTATACTAGGGAATACGTAAATATCATTCATATTCATACTGTTTTATTACGGTTAACAGCATATGCTTTTTTTCAAAATATGTATTATTATTCCACAAATTATCTCATCTGCCTACCCTGGGCGTTCGTTTACGGCACGTGCCTGATATATATATATATATATATATATATTCTCCAAAAGCTAAAATTAAAAATTTGAATTTTATCCCCATTTTTTTCTACCAGAAGTGTTTCTTATTGAAATCAGTTTTAGTCAATAATAATAATTTGTCCCAACCATAATTTATTTACTGAAAAATGTTAATTATTTTCCAACAAAATAAAGTATATTTTCTGGATTTTTTATCGCAAAGAACAGATTTTTAAGTAAAGATCTTTTCTTTGCAATGTCTTATTTAAGAAATTTCTTAAAAATAGTTTCCTAGTCTAGGACAGATATATAGTGTTTCTCCAGCCTTTTTTAGAAGGTACTGCACCCTACCCCTTTTAAAGCAACCTTTAATTTATTTCTAAAAAAAAAACTTACAATTGCTTAAATAGAAGCTTTATCAGGCGTAAATTAGCCATCCTTTGCTGTGTTACAGAGTATGATTTCAGAGTAATCACACTGTTCTGCAATGCTAAGCACAAAAAGTCGAATCTGCTCTTTTTATCAAAATTGAGTTACGGTCACCTGGTGGTTCTTTGTCACACATTTCACCTAAATACAATGTTTTATGGTCATTTAGTATTTACCTATGGAAAATATTTTTTTGAACAACTGAAAAAGTTGTACCTGAATGAACTACAATGAGACGCAGAGCTTTTAATGGCAATTTCTAGTTTTGAACTTGTCTGCAGATACGATTTTTGAGCTTGACACAGCAGTGTTCCTGTTGTTCCAATCAAACAAGGCCCATACCCCGCCCCACATAAAAAACCCAATCTCCTCTTTAGTTGTCATTTGCTGTTGCCAGAAAAATGACAATAATCTTGAATACAAGAATACATTAAGTAGGAAAGCTTTTTGTATCAGTTTTTACAGCTAATTTTATTTAGTTATTTCATGAGTCTGCCTGTCTGTAAATGATGAAAAAATGTACCACTATTTGCTGCACATTTCTTAATGATTTCTAATTTGCTTCTTATTGAAATTGTTTCTTATTCTAGGATTTCGGACCAAAAGTAAATTTTAAAAAGAAGAAAGGAAAAGTTGGCGATTTTACAGGATTTCCATACTTCTCTAAGCCGATTGTAGACAGAATCCAAGCCCTACCTGAACTTGTCGATTTTCACCCCATTGAACTTTGTAATTTGGAATATTCTCCAGAGAGAGGATCAGCAATAGATCCACACATAGATGATTCTTGGATTTGGGGAGAGAGATTAGTAACTGTTAATCTAGTTTCAAGTACTGTTCTTACGCTTACACCTGCAAATTCAATGTTCTGCAAATGTGATTTAGAATTGAAGCATTGTAATCTATATGAAGACATACTCAATACTCAAATGGATACCATCTCTATTGATACATTAAAAAGCTCTCCTACAAACCCAAAAACATTTTGTGAATGTATGAAAAGTCACATATTAGGATCTAATGACTCCATAATCAACTCTAAGTTTCAAATTCAGGCCATGTGTAATAATTTGCGATGTACTGAAAAACAACCAAAACCTTCTGTATGTATCAATCTTCCCCCTCGTTCGTTATTAGTACTTGCTGGTTGTGCGAGGCATAATTGGTATCATGAAATTAAAAGACAAGATATCCAATCACGTAGATTAGCAATGACTTTTCGAGAACTTGCAAAAGATTTTATTACTAATGATATTGAATCCAAATTTGTGAAAGAACTATTGAACATTTCTAAGATATACTGTAATTTTAGTTGAAATAATTATCTTACAGAATATGAAAAATAAAATGCTAATTGAAAACTATGTGTAATTTTCTTTTTGTTGAATTTATTTTATGTTTATTTAAAAGCGTAATTTACAGAAAGATAAATTTTAGCCGAATGCAACAAATATAGGAGATGAGTATAAAAGAATTTTGTTAGCTTTGCATGTAGATATTTAAAAATAGTAAGGAATCAAAATATTTATCCAGAACAGGGGTGGCCAACCTTTTTAGGAAGAGTGCCACTATCTGGAGAGAAAGCTCAGCGTGCCACATTGTATTTTTCTAACGAACTAAATTTTTTTTTAAAGTTAAAAATAGATTTTAGGTTGGCTGACTATGCAATTCCTACTCAAATGAAACATTTTTTCTCGTAAACCTGAGCAATTGAAATTTAAATGATAGTAAAGATAAAACAAGTCCAAACTTAAGAGTTATCGTTAATAAACACTTTTATAGGTTCTGTCAGTTGTCTTATACTTAAAAAAGAAACAAATAACATCAAACATTCTATTCTAAAAATTAAACAGTCTGTACTTAATATGGTTTACTAGCAGTACCCGCACGGCGATACCCGTGCAATAAATGTAAAGGAAGTTAACTAAATAAAGTTTAACTCACTCTTAAGACTTTTCTTCTTTTCGTGTGCGTGTGACGAACTTATTTATTTTTAGCGAAATTTTTACGTTTCAATGGAACTTTTGACACAACTGTAGTGCCAAGATTTTCGAAAACTCTCAACAAACACAGCAATATTGTCCTTGAAATTTAATATAATTCGCCGATTTAACCGTAATTTCAATGTAAAATTGGTCGCCAAATTTAAATTTAACACAGGGAACCGATTGTGTCAGATAGCTCAGCCACAACCATTCTTCCATGATTTTAATGTGAACATAAAAGGAAAGAAGTATAATGTCTTTCACACCATCTCTTTGAAGTGATTACAATCTAACAATGACCCTCAAATAAGCAAGATTTCATTGGCTGGGAGGTTTGGTAATTTTCTCGATTGTTGCCAAACTTTACGACGCCAAAGTCGAAGGGTAACTGAATAGCGGTGTTACCGAAAATGTCAGAATGGAACTATTGTTAAAAATTTAGTGATGGTGGCATTAAATACATGTTTTAAACATGCAATAAAATACTCTTTAGACTGCAAACAACTACTGTTCCTTCCCAGAGCGTTTTCTTTTTCTTTGATTTGGAGAAATTGTTTGACAGGCTGGGAGGTTTGGTAAATTTTTCGATTGTGGCCAAACTTTACGACGCCAAATACGAAGAATAGCCATCACTATTTTTTTAACAATAATAGTTCCATTCTGACCTTTTCGGTAACACCAAATTTTGAGGAAGTCAACTGAATAAATTTAAATTCACTCCAATGTCCAATCCCCTCTGACGAAAAATTATTATATCCTTTAGCTCAAATGCGCTCCATCTTTTAAATTCCACTTAAAGTCATGCTAAAGTTTAAATCAATTCGCCAAATAAATCAAAAAGACAGAAAATTAAGAAAGAAATAGGAGATATTAATCATTCAAATTGAATAAGTTTTCAAGGCTTAAATCTATACGCAAATTTTAACCACAGAGTAACTTCAGGGACAAAAGAGCAGCTGATCTGGAAAATGGATCTAGTGTTTCAGTTCTGCGTACAGAGTTATGCCTTGAAAATCGGCTAAATTTGATTAATTAATATCTCCTGTCGTAATTAACGGACAGAAACGTGCTAAAACTTTTCTTTTTCAGAAAAAAAAAACCCTTTCCAGTGATAGATAATGTTATGGGGTGGGGGAAGGTTTTCCCCATTCAATTATGGCAGATACACCAAAAATGAGACTAATTAATTAATTTAAAAATAACTAATTCGAAATTTTTCGAGGTGCATTTTACTGGGATACGTTCGAATTTTTGAGCCAAGTTTCAGGTCTGGGTGTTGTGGGGCCAGCTGGCCAGCGGTTACAAACAAACGAATAAACACCGTCATCTTTATATATATAGATGAGTCTGTATCTTTTTTACCAAGTCTTTAATTTTATGATTAGTTCTTGAGAATCCTAAGAAGTTTAATTGTTTTTAAGTGCTATCAATTAATATTTAACTGTATTTAGATTTTTCTGCATTCATAACAAAAAATATTTGTTTAAAAGCATATTTTGAACAAAATCTACAACAGCATCAGATGGCTAAAGTGTGTAAATGAAAAACAATTTTGTTGGTACAAATTTCTATATAACGTGGACGAGTTTCTGTTGAAGTAAGCTCTTATATTTGATTACCAATGCAAAAGGTCAGTACAGTGAACTCTCACTTATACGCCGCCTCATTTATGCGCCTTTTTCACTTATACGACAATTTTAAATGGTCCCAGCACATTCCATAGCAAAATAATGATAGTATCGTTCGTTTATGCGTCGCCCTAAAGATAAATATTTCACTTATGCCGCAAAATTTACCTAAAATGTAAAAAAATTAATTTATTTTCTTTACAAAATGGGCATTTTTCTTCACTTTCATCTTTAATCTTTCGCCTTTATTGCTCACGGAAGGCATTTTTTCTGCATGAACTAGAGTTCAGCGAGGGACAATTATATATTTTGCATTGTTTTAAAGGGAAGTTTGTAATTAGGTATGCTACTATTTGTGTTTTATCTTTATCATTGTAGTTACGTTACAGTAATTGTCAAACAGTAGTAATATGTGCCCCTTTTCTATAGAAACATTCTTATTCATTCTCTCATCAGAAACTATGTTGCGTTTTAGTCCTTGAAATGGACTTGTTCACTTATACGTCTCTCTCACTTATGCGCCTTTTTTTGGTGGTCCCATGGGCCGGCGTATAAGCGAGAGTTGTGTAATTCTGATTTGGATTTCAGAAGGGTAACAAGTAGTGTCTTGCAGAGAAATAGACAAAGAATTTTAAAAGATCAGCATTTTTCTTTTTATGATCTTGAAAATCATCAAACCTAACACTGAATATAAACTTAAAATAGGTGCAAAATTTTCTCCATATATCATTGCAAAATTATTAAATTTGAGTTGATACTTTCAGTATTAAATTTAATGTGTCATTCTTTTTTCTCTAAAGTAGAGAGAAAGAAACTGAAGTTTCATCATGAAAGAATGTAGATGGCCTATACTGGTTTAGGATTTTTTTTTTTTTTTTTGTACTATCTTAAATTTAAATTACTTAAATGCCGGATAATAAGAGATGACATAGCTAAATTCATTTGCTATTCTTCATTCCTAAGTAGCAAGTCCTCATTGCTTTCCTTCCAGACATTTAAAAAAACACACTACCTAAATTTCTAAAATCTTATGACTATTTTTCCTTTGGACAGCTATTGCACATTTCAATTGAAGGGGTAACTTACAATACTCTCCTCTTTCTCCTGGGAAAAGTTAATAAAACATTCAGAGCTCTAATTCGTAGTTTTTTTAAGACAGTGAACTCTATAGGGTCACCAGCAGAGAAAAAGTCTCATTCTTTGGCAAGGAGTTCGATGATACTTTTGAAGTTTTTTTCCCAAATCATTTTCAAGTAATGTAACAAAAACAATTTAAGGATCTTCATTTATGCATTATGCAACCATACCGAATTTTTTCCAATCTGGTTTCTTAATTTTACTTGCAGAATTAACTTTAAGAAATTTCATCACCTATAGCTGAAATTATTGCAGATCAAGAATCCATTCGGCAGCATCGAAAGTTTGATTTGTGTCAAACACAAATATGCTTTACAAAGCATTGTCTGTAACGTCACAGCTTTTGTTGAATGTCGAAGCTAACGCTAAGTACTTCGCAATATTGTAGTTATAGACAATTCGTAAGCCAGCCTCCTGACACTTAAACCGTCATAATATTATTACATTTATCAGTTCAAGGGTTTTAGTTTTTAACAATATTTTTGAGATCGACATTTTCCCCTCAATTTTGGAATTTTTTCAAAAAGGTTTTGCGTGCCACTGTCATTGTTCTGCCGTGCCACGTTGTGGCACGTGTACCATGGGTTAGCCACCCCTGATCTAGAATATTACTTGCACTAAATTTTTAATGGAAAAAATGGGGAGGAGGATTTAAAACTTTCATTATTATTAGGTCAGAAATGTAAAAAACAATCCTGCTGATCAGTAATGGATTAATTAAAATGATCAATAAGGCATGAGTAAAATTTTTACAATTTGAAACCTATTTACATCCCCTTTACAAGCTAGATTATACTTGCCGCATTTTGAGAATAATTATTAATATTATTGTTTAATGTTTTGTTAATACTTTTTGTTTATTATAAAGCAGGGATTAAGCCAAGTTAAATTTAGCAAAATGCTATGTAAAAGGTTAATTAATGAGTACATTCAAACCTCAATGTATTTCATCTCTAGTAGAAAAACATGTTCAAAATTCAGCTATAACATTTTCAACAAAATAATACACAGTAACTCAGTTAGTTCTTAAAAAAGAAAAAATAACGAAAGAAAAAGAAATATTTTGAATTGTACTAACTATCTAGAAAACAAGTTTAATTGCTAAAACAATAAGTCCCTTCCCCCAGTAATGTATTTATTGAGGGGACATAATGCTTATTAAAATTAGGTGTTGTTGAACTAATTTACACATTAATTAAAATTTATAATAAGAGTAAGGAATATTGCCATGTTTACTTCCTCTCTTGAATCCTGCATAGTTTTATTATTACTTGAGTAAGGGAAAAAAATACCTCGCTTCATTTCGTAATTTAAATTTTATGCTTGCTTTATCTGTACCTCAAAGCTAGACTGACATAAATTACACTATCACTTCTTTGTAGGAAAATCAAAAAAACATTTGCCTCGAGCATACAAAGGTTGAGACTTGCTCCCTTTTAACACTAGCAAACATTTATGAAGAAATTTTTGTGATAGAATTACATTGATAGCTCTATGCAGAATTGGATTACACATACAATGCAGCTAATAACATGAAAAATACCATTTTTGGACTTTGGTCCTAAGGTAGATATTTGTGAAACTTTTTTTCCTGTGTTATCCTCGGTTTAAAATATGGTAATAAAATTTAGCACTGATGTAAAATTTATAAAAAAAACTTTGTTCTAGCTTAAATCATAAAATAAAAAATTAACAGAATACATAGCTATTCTATATGTTTTTTTTTTCCCTTTCGATTCACATTAAGCATTTTAAACTAACATGATTATAACAACTTGAAAAATGAAATATTTTATGTACAAGAATTACATTTATGCAGTACAATATCAAGATTGATTATACAATTTTGAAACATCTTCATACTTAACGGAATCAATAATTTTGCCTTTAAAAGGTCCAGATATCAATTGTGCTTTCACAGAAAATGTTTCAAAATTCACGTTTAAGAGCAGAGCTTTTGTGTCTCTATAAGCACCATTCACAATGAGCAATTTTCTTCCAACAGCAGGTATAACAGTTTCTACATCTGTTTGATGAACATTTAAAAATTCTTCTTCATCTAAAAGCTCCACTACAGCATGATAATTGTTTTTTACTTCCTTCACTACCACTTTCTTCTTCGCAAATTTTCCAAATTTCTTAGAAGTTATCTTCACAACAATACCAGGAGCAAGCCAGTGATCTTTTCTGTTTTTTTTCTCTCTCATTCGCTCTTCTTGCTCTATGATTTCTTCCAGTGCATGTTTTCTTTTTTTGGCGTCGGTAGCACTATCTGTTGATTTTCTCGATGAAGTAGATGCTTCATGCTCTTTTACTTTCGCCTCAGCACTTGACTTATTTAACTTTGACAATGGATTTTGTTTCAAATCTACTGGGGCCTTTTTGATCTTCTCACTTGAAGCTTTAAGACTAAATGCAACTTTTTCTTCTTCGCTAGACTTTTTTAGTTCAGTATATACCGTTTCTTTTGGAGGTTTTGAATTTTCGCGATCTTTTTCCATTTGCCTCTGGAAGAATTTAGCCATTCTTTCTTCATCATCAAGCTTCATCTTCTCAGACTTCAGCATGGCTTCTTGTCTTCTTATTGTTTCTGGATCTCTGTCAATATAGGTAACAAACCACCCCTTCTCTGTTTCGTCAACAATGCAATGTCCTTCTCTGCCCAACCATTTTACGAAATCCGTCAGTGTTTCCCACTGAGTGGCATTCATATGGAGATGATTACGATCGGCTATGTATTCTTGATACACTTGATTGGCATGAACACGCTTGGTTCCAAATCTTCTACTTAATAGGTGCACAAAGCCGTCTAAAAACTCCTTTGAAAAGTCGTCAACGTATTTATCAGGATTTTCGGCGAACAGGAGAAGTTGTCTTTGGTGAGATTCAGACATTGTGTGACATTTAAAACCATTTTCATCTCTACATTGCTTCTGGCACATCTGGCAATACCACCGTAATTTTTGCAAACCTTTTGCTTTGATTCTGTTTGCAATAGCTTTTGGTGTAAGAAAGCCATGTTTTGGCATATTGAAGCTAGAAGAAAAAAAAAATATCATTATATCCTGCTTTTAAAGATCTGCTTAAAAATTCTTGATAACAGGTCTCAGAATTTTTCAATAAATATTTATATAAATATAATAAATATATAATACTGGGTGATTAAAAAATAATACCATAATTTGAAAACTATCAATAACACTGCATAGAAGTAAAGGAGAGTTATGCACCATCTGTTGTCAAATTATATTAAAGAACCTCTAAAGTTTCATTTAGTTGCTTTTTTGATTGCTGTTGACAATGCGTTACTGACATTACAATTGACAATACTGGGTGATTAAAAAATAATACCATAATTTGAAAACTATCAATAACACTGCATAGAAGTAAAGGAGAGTTATGCACTATCTGTTGTCAAATTATATTAAAGAACCTCTAAAGTTTCATTTAGTTGCTTTTTTGATTGCTGTTGACAATGCATTAGGTTCAGATGATGCACAGCTGGGAGGAAACCTGTGACAATGCACTTCAGCACTGGCTTCCAAGAAGCCTTGACGTGCAATTTGGGACATGATTCAGTTATCATCAAAATGAAAGAAGTTACTCGGTTACAGTTTTGCATGGAAAGCAGGACGAGAGGATATTGTTTTAAGCTATTCAATCTAGGAAATTAGGAAGAATTACTATTTTAATAGATAGGGTAGTAGGCAATTGAAATAGCCTAACAGGCTAACAAGGGTTGTAATGAGCAACGGAGTAGATAGCTTTAAAAGGGCCATTGATTTTTATTGGGGACTATAATTTGACCAGGGCCAATCTAGCTGGGCCCAGAGCCTGTTGTTAGTTGTCACATTTGTATTTATATATTGCAGTAAAAACAAATTGATTAGATTAAACCCCTTTAGTTTAAGCATACTTTTGAACAGTTTTGGACAAAAAACCATCTATCCTGTTCAAAGAGAATTTCAGACGTCCAGAAGCCCTGGGAAATTTTGAAGGCATATTTTCAAAATGAACGTTATGCATTACTAATATTGCAGTAATATGTACTAAATAGATTCAACCCCTTTGGTTCAACATACTTTTGGTTAGTTTAAGTCAGTTTTGGACAGTAAAAATTACCAGTCTGGTCAAAAACTAGATTTAGAAGTTCAAAACCCCGACTCTGAATAATTAAAAGGAATTTAATCATGTGCTAAAAGCTGGATGGCCGGTATAAGGAACTTCTAAAAAATGAAATTCTGCGAAAGTTTAAATGTTCACATGCCGCAATGTTCGACTCCAATTGGTAAGTCTACGCTGTAGTCAGGGGTGATTGTGGGTTCATAAAAGAATACCTGAAAGTTTTAAAGAAAGAGTGTGGGGCGGGGGTGGGGTAAAACCAAGGCCCCTATTGCTTATGCACACCTAATTTTATAATTATACATACATAATAATTAATTTACTTTCATAAATTCAAATAGTTTTTAGTCAAAATATTGAACATGCATTTAATTAAATTGTAAATGAGTAATAAAGTTACTTTTGAGCTGGTGATGAGCAATTATCTCCAAAAAAATATTTTAAGGAGAAAGCAAAAGTACAACAGAATTACTGTTTGTTGTGCGAAAGCATTTATAAAGTAATGAAAGTTGCATTTATTACATTTTGCTGCATTTCATTTATTTGTCACCTAACTAAGGGTAATAAACATCAAAAGTTCAAAAGTGAGAAAAAATTGATTCTCATATCGGATGCAAATAAAATAATTTAGTAAGGGAAAAAAACAATTAGAATTTTCATCTTAACATTTCTATTTGATGAATATTATTAATAATTATCGATATAATCATCGAAAATTCGAAAAAGAAAAAAGAAAAAAAAAATCCGGTGGTGGGAAGATAAAAGCATAATTTAAAATATTTTATTTCCGGTATTTTTGAACATGAAAATACCAGAATCGATCATGAAAATACCAGAAATCCGGTAAAATACCGGAACACAATCACCCCTGGCTGTAGTTCAATGGCTTTAAAAACACTTAAGTAGCTCACAAAAGTGTTGGTACACCTAAAAAATTTGTAGTTAAACCAAAATTCCCTGGAACTGAATTTGAATATGAAGACCAACATTTTTTCACATCATTTCAGATTCATTCTAGATAAGACCCAGGGTTTGTACACAGCAATATTTTTGGATAAATTCTTGATTTATGTTCACATCTGTCGTTTTTTCGTTATTCTTGCATTATATTGACACTTAAAAAGCATTTGGCTTTAATTTTTTGCTATTTTACTCCGATATAATCTACTAATTATTTTTTAATGTCTTGTACTCATAAAAAAACAGACACCACTAAAAATTGGATTATTTTTCATCATAATAAAAGTAAGTCGGCTCAAAATACTCTAAATTACTTAATTTATATCATTCCTTAGTGTAGTAAGTGACAAAATGCTTTGAAGAAAAAATAATCGGAGGGAAACCTTGGTATGAAAGGGTCAACTGGCAAAGCCTGAAACAAGTTGTTTGAGATTTATGGTAAGAAAATTTATGAAAAAACTACACTAGAGAGCTATACAAGTTTCTGCAGAATTTAAGGAAACATTTTATGTTTCAATTTCAACTGAAAAAGTTCGCCCAGTTTTCTAAACAGCCGGACTACTTGGGCTCTCTAACCTCAGAAAATGTTTTGTCAGTGCGAATAACATAAAACTTAGGCCTCACAAAATAAATGACAAATAAGATCAAATTTTTTTTAGAATAAGGCTGCATTTGCAGATACAAATAAATTTAACATTTTTGGAGATAATTATAGTTATAAGAAAAAGTTAGGAATTTAATTCTACGAACTTAATCAGAACAGTTAAATAAGGTAGACGACATGTTCTTGTGTTAGGGTGCTTGTCAGCTGTAGGACTTAGTAATTTCATATTTAAAGATGGAGTGACAAAGTTATACTATTTATTTAAATACTTTATAACACAACTTAAAACTATTGGCCCAAAATTTGGACACTGGAAGCAGCTTGATTTTTTTATCAAGATAACTGTAAGTAGCACCTGGCATTCAATGTTCGCCTTATGCGTCTCTAAAACGGTCGAAAACTCTTATAAATACCACCCAAGTCACCCTTAAACTTAGTTTGAACCCAATGGAACATAATTGGAGAAAACTGGAGGTTAGAGTGCGAAAATACGAAGTTAAAACGAAAAGCAAACTAAAAGCAGTATCCAAATCGAAGAGTGATTGAACATTGGCTTAGAAATCACAAAAAAAAAAACTAACGAAATCTATTCCGAGGCGTTTAAAAGCTGTTGTAGATACTGAAAAATAACCTACTAAATGATAAAACAATGAAAAATTGGATTATTTTCAAACATGTAATTATTTCTTTGAAGTGTAAGAAATGGTTCTGTGAGATCAATTTCATGATTCTTTCTGATTATTACTTCCTTAAAAATAAAGTTTTGTTAAATTATTAAAACTTTTGACGTAGTTTTGCAGAGAATAGATCATAGATCTTACTATTAGACACCCACTCCGAAATGTTGATTTAAATTAACGAAAAAAGCTCTATTTCATTGAAAATAGTAAGTGTGTACTAACACTTTTGTGAGCCACTGTATTGTGCATTCAACTGTGTACAAGAAGTTGACATGCAAAACACAAAATTCTATTATCATTATTTCATTACTTATACAGAATTTTTGTCAAAATGCACAGCTAACGGATTCACCAATTTACAATATTTTCAATTTGTGAGGATTCTCAAATGTCGAGTTCGTTTTTAATATTCAACGGTTAAATAATTACACAAAACTTTAAAACAACTACAAGACAAGAAATGATGAATGTATAATAATGACTACACCTGTTTGTAGCACAAGATTTGCAAGTAAAACACTGTCAAAACCCCTTTTTTCTTATTACTAACAATATGTAAACAATGATTCAATTTCCTGACGCCTATTTCTTCCGTAATCTTCACTTGACGTCACTAAATTGGGTGGAGCTTCATTGGTTTCGATTCGCAGTCATGAGTGACGTCTTGGTGGTTGAACGGCAGAAGCCATATTTCTTTTCAGGCATAGTGGCAAAAATTGCACATAATGGTAAAAGCTGAAACACAGTTCTCAAATTCGATTCTTTTCCGGAAATTTTTCTCAGTTTTTGTTGCAATTCTTGAGATGTACTCTCTTTCTTTTTTTTTCTTACTTAAATGTATTTACAGCTTTAAAAAAATCATTGGGTTTTAGCTGTCGCGCTGTTTTTTCGCTTGGATGATTTACTATTCAATATTTATTGACTTAGTAATTTCTCGTTCAATATTTTATTTTATCGTAGAAAGGGAGCGGTACTAAACATAGGCACAGGCCCGTTATTTAGGGGGGCAGGGGTTGGTCAATTGCCCCCCTGGCTTTGGAAGTCAATGTCTTTACATATAAAGGGGCGTAGTTTTTGCTGTTTTCCGATGAAATTGCATTGTGTTTGCACCCATTAGCGTAGCGTCGGGGGGGGGGGGGCACAGGGGGCACGTGCCCCCTCCCCCCCCCCCCCCCCCAACTTGATAGACACTGAAAATTTAGACCCTGAGGTTTTGTAAAATCGAAACGAAAATCATAATCAGAGTCTCAATTACAGTTTTTTTTTTTTCATTAATTTCATTTAAGTATTAAGGGGAGGATGGAAATATAGACCCGCTGTTAAAATTTTCAATATTTGTTTCGTCAAAACAATCTTTAGGATTGCCAATAATGTTAAATGAAAGGCCTCTAAGCATTACTTTTAAAAGAAGTAGAGTAGTGAGTAACGCGCTACAAAAAAAATAGTAGTTTGTAGTGATTTCTGGAAACTACTTTTAAATTAAAAAAAATAAATAAATAAATGAAAAAAAAGAGAGAACTAAGAAAAAAAAAGGTTTAATTGAGTCTGACTGGTGCAAATCTTGCACGAGTACAGCAGCGGACGCAATGAGAAATAAGAACCACAAAAATATGAGCATGAGCTGATCCCTTAGATACATCATTTTGACAAAATACATTCTATCCGTTTCATTTCATTGGTTTATTTCCCTACAAGCAAAATTTCTTGCATCAGCCTTGACAGATCTTGATAATGTACTGATGGCGTCAGTATTAAATTTAAATTACTGCATACAGACTGTATAAAGATTAAAAAGTAAATATTGCAAAAACAGCACGTATGCAAGATTATATTCATCTTTCAATGTCCATACTGATTTCCTCCTGCAATATTAAGACTGCATACATGTTGTCAGCGTCAGGATTCAAAAGGAGCAATTGAGAAACACTGGATTCATGCTGTTGCCGTCAGGGTCATTAGCAAACAAAGACCCACGCTCCCGACCCACCTGGATCTTTGTTGAAAGTCACGCATGCGCACTTTTATTCCCAGCATTCCTAGTTTCTTGTATCGTGGGTTTTTTTCTTCGGCGTTATCAAGAACATGAGAGCGAGTTAGCTTGCACGTGGTATGATACGCAGTTTGGCCACGGAGTAGAAAGAAGGAGAGAAATGTTCTACGGATGCGCTAGTTTGAAAGTGGCAACGAATTCTCACACGCCCGCCAGAGGACGCTAGCTGAAACGCTCCCTACTTCCTACGGGATTCAATGTAAATGATACTGAATCTGTCCTCTCTTTAAATGCTGCTATGGGAAAGAAAAAAAAATTTTTTCAACTGGATTTTGATGTAAATCTTCGACTGACATTATGAATTAAGTATGATTTTCATCCCACGAAAATAGGAGCCGTATTTTTTTGAGAAATAGGTTTAATCGAATGCACTTACCAACTTGTCAAATCTGACAGAATCTCATTTTTTAAAGACTGTTGTTGGCAAGAGTTTTTTTTTTTTTCAACTGGATTTTGGTGTAAATCTTCGATTGACATTATGAACTAAATATGACTTTGAAGCTCTCTAAATTGTGATAAATTATGCATGTGGCAAAAAATTAATTATGTCGGTACTTAATTTTTTTTATTAATTAAAAATATTTAGTAGACAAAATAATTATTATAGACTATATTTTCATATTGCCTTCTTTTTTACATGTTCATATTTTTATTTAATTACCATTTGTAATCAGTAATTGAAAAATTTATTTATTCATTATTATTATTTTTCTTTGTTTTACCTAATAATAGGAAATTTTATATTTACATAATTTTTACAATTAAAAATATATTCATTGGCTTAATTTTCGAATTTTTTTTATCTTTTTTGCTTAAACCTAGACTAATATAATGTATCTCTAACCAGGGGTGCCCACAGGGGGGGGGGATTATGGCGCATGTTTCGCCATAAAAATTTTGGGGGGGGGGATTTTTTAAAGCTAATTAATTAATTAATTTATTTATTTAAATTATTGATTAATTTATTTTTAATTAAAATTATGGGCTGATTTGTTTTGAATAAAAATTATTCATTAATTAATATTTTTAATCCACATTAGTTCTTTTATTTCTTTATTATTTTATTTATTTATTTATTTATTTTGTGTGCGTGTGAGTGTGCTTGGAATGTCTGGAAAAGAAAAAAAGCGATTCTGTTCTACGTATAATTAGTATTTTTAGAAAAATAATAATAAATAAAAAAATAATATTTACAATTTAAAAAAATAAACAAATATTTAAAAAAATAAATAAATAATATTTTAAAAAATAAATAAAATAAAAAAGAGGGGTAAAAAAATAAAAAGCACAAGAGGGTTGGGAAACATTTTGGGGAGGGGGGGATTTGCGCCATTGAGCTTGGGGGGGGGGGATAGGCACCCCTGTCTCTAACCCCGTTTAAAATACACAAAAATCATTTTAAGACTTAAAAATTCTTTCCAGAAATTTTTGTCTCTGAATTTTTCCTCTGTGTTCTTGCTTCAAATTTTTTTATCGTGTTTTTTTTCATTTAAGATCTGAAATTGACATTATGAATTAAATGTGTTTATTCCCACGGAAGTGAGTGCCGTATTTTTTTAGTGATTTTTTAAGTAGAGATAGTCGTAAAAGCTTAAATTATGATACAAAATATATTTGACGCTCGTCATAGTGACCACTCGTTATAAAGGCTCCCAATATTACGACCGGTGGGAAGCCCCCCCCCCCCCCCCAACTTTATCCCAATATACTCTATGTTCTACCTCTTATAGCGACGACTCGTTATAAAGATCTTTTTGTGGGACGGAGATGGTCGTTATATCGAGCGTCGACTGTAGTATAAATTTCGTCATTTCTATTTTACATGCACTTTTTCTTATAAATGGCAGTGACCAGGACCGTCACTAAATCACAAAAGTCAGGGAGTGTAAAAAATCGGCTGCCCCTAAAGTAGTTCATTATTATTATTTTTCTTAGTTTTTACCTAATAATAGGAAATTTTATATTTATATCATTTTTGCAATTAAAAATATATTAATTGGCTTAATTTTCGAATTTTTTTCTTCTCTTTTGCTCAAATCGAATAAGTTTTAAGCCATTTGTGCCTAACCTATGGTCTGTGAGCCAAATGGTGTGTTTATTATTATTATTATTTCAACGTATATAATTATTTGTTATTTATTATTAATTTTTTTTTAATTTTAATATTATTTTTTAAACATATTATTTTCTTTTTTTTTTAATATATTATTTTCTTTTTTTTAACCTATTATTTTCTTTTATTTTTAAATTAGAACTATTATTTCTTATTTAAAAAATTCTGTGCTACGCCACTGAAAGTTATCATTTTATCATGACTAAGGCAGGGATTCAAGTGAAACAGGCAATCGCAAATTACAATCGCGACTGGAAATGAATTACATTAGAACGTTTCTTGATAAAAACATCGTGACGTCAGCGTGAAGTTTGCCTATGAAAAACTAGCTAGATAAAACGTCACAGCCTACTTGGCGAATAAGAGGAGATCGCTGAGTGCTTGTGAGCTCTTATTGGCTACACCCGTAGTGACGTCATGCCAAGTTAAGTTGATGATAATGTAATTCACTTCCAGTGGCGATTGCAATTCGAAGCGATCGCAGTGCTGTTTCACTTGAATCCCTGCCTAAAATACGTTTGAACTACTTTAGGGGCAGCCGATTTTTTACACTCCCTGACTTTTTTGATTTAGTGACGGTTCTGGTCACTGCCATTTATAAGAAAAACTGCATGTAAAATAGAAATGACGAAATTTATACTACAGTTGACGCTCGATATAACGACCATCTCCGTCCCACAAAAAAGATCTTTATAACGAGTCGTCGCTATAAGAGGTAGAACATAGAGTATATTGGGATAAAGTTGGGGGGGGGGGGTTCCCACCGGTCGTAATATTGGGACAGTCTTTATAACGAGTGGTCACTATAACGAGCGTAAACTATATTTTGTATCATAATTTAAGCTTTTACGACTATCGCCATTTAAAAAATCACTTTAAAAATACGGCACTCACTTCCGTGGGAATAAACACATTTAATTTATAATGTCAATTTCAGATCTTAAATGAAAAAAAAATGATAAAAAAAATTTGAAGCAAGGACAGAGAGGAAAAATTCAGAGACAAAAATTTCTGGAAAGAATTTTTAAGTCTTAAAATATGATTTTTGTCTATTTTAAACGGGGTTAGGCAGGGATTCAAGTGAAACAGGCCATCGCAAATTACAATCGCTACTGGAAATGAATTACATTAGAACGTTTCTTGATAAAAACATCATGGCGTCAGCGTGACGTTTGCCTATGAAAAACGAGCTAGATAAAACGTCACAGCCTACTTGGCGAATAAGAGGAGATCGCTGAGTGCTTGTGAGCTCTTATTGGCTCCACCCGTAGTGACGTCATGCCAAGTTAAGTTGATGATAATGTAATTCACTTCCAGTAGCGATTGCAATTCGAAGCGATCGCAGTGCTGCTTCACTTGAATCCCTGCCTTAGAGACAGGGGTGCCCATCCCCCCCAAGCTCAATGGCGCAAATCCTCCCTCCCCAAAATGTTTCCCAACCCTCTTGTGCTTTTTTTTTTTTTTTACCCCTCTTTTTTATTTTATTTATTTTTTAAAATATTATTTATTTTTTTTTTAAATATTTGTTTATTTTTTTAAATTGCAAATATTATTTTTTTATTTATTATTATTTTTCTAAAAATACTAATTATACGTAGAACAGAATCGCTTTTTTTCTTTTCCAGACATTCCAAGCACACTCACACGCACACAAAATAAATAAATAAATAAATAAAATAATAAAGAAATAAAAGAACTAATGTGGATTAAAAATATTAATTAATGAATAATTTTTATTCAAAACAAATCAGCCCATAATTTTAATTAAAAAATAAATTAATCAATAATTTAAATAAATGAATTAATTAATTAATTAACTTTAAAAAAAACTCTTGCCAACAACAGTCTTTAAAAAATGACAGATTCTGTCAGATTTGACAAGTTGGTAAGTGCATTCGATTAAACCTATTTCTCAAAAAATACGGCTCCTATTTTCGTGGGATGAAAATCATACTTAATTCATAACGTCAGTCGAAGATTTACATCAAAATCCAGTTGAAAAAAAATTTTTTTCTTTCCCATAGCAGCATTTAAAGAGAGGACAGATTCAGTATCATTTACATTGAATCCCGTAGGAAGTAGGGAGCGTTTCAGCTAGCGTCCTCTGGCGGCGTGTGAGAATTCGTTGCCACTTTTAGATAGCAGAGATTTAGCTCCTCCCCTTTAACCTCCTTGGTTTGGCTTCGTTAAAAATCTGTTTGCTTAAGCGTGGAATATGATTGTGTTAGAAATTATTTGAATCATTCTTAACTGCCTTTATTTAACAAGTGCTATACACAATAAATATCGCGATCAATGGCAGAAATGGGCAAAGATAAAGTTTTTCGTTCTTAAACAAAGCAGACAAGGGATTATACGCAGTCACGGTTTTACCATAAAATGACTTCAAGCTCGCTAGTAAGTTTAATTTTATTCAATAACTATTTATGTTATTTTTGAAAATAAATTAGTTTTTTGTCTAAGTGTATTTTTTAAGCTGACATCCACTCAGAAATAGACTTAGATTTTTTGTTCATTATCTGCGATATTTATTAATATTTCTCCATAATTTTAACCAAGCATTTTATGTATTGATAATTCGAAAAGAAGCATACATTTTTAAATAAATAAAATATTGCATTGTATTTTTAATAGTGCGACTCATTCTGTTAAGCAAAAATAATAATAATAATAATAATAAAATAAATAAATAATAAAAAAAATCTAACTATGTTTTTGCCGCTATATAAGAAGTCTATGAATTTTAACATGTAAAGTTTAATCTAAAATCAATGAAGTAATTTTCATTATCCGCAATTAAATTGCAAATCGAACGAAAGCAAATCTCTATGTGACTTTTCAATCATGTGTCAGCTAAAAAATAATTCTAAGATAAAAAAAAAATTTGCTTGAAGAATAAAACGAATAGTTAGAGAATGAAATTTACTTCGTGAATTTGAAGCGAAAATAACACACACACAAAAAAAAAAAGAAAGAAAGACCTTGCAAGCAATTGCATCTTGCATACAGACTAATTTCACACTGTTATATCAATGTATCCTGCCATTTTAATGTCAAGATAATATGTATGCAGGATTACAATAGCTACCACTTCTTGCATGCAGATTGATTTCACACTGTTATGCCAGCATTTTGATGCTTCAAAGGCAGAGCCCACCCTGTAACTTGACTGATATTAGGCTGCATACACCTTGCCAGTCAACATTGGGGCAAGTCGCTGACAGCTCTTAGAGAGTAATAACATAACATTATTCAGGCAGCATTTAGGCAAGGTGATATTTGCCGACGCGTTAACCTTTATGCAATCCTGAGGCAAGATATTTTGCTTGCTGGGTTGGCACCATAACTTTTATATTCCTTCAAATAGTTTTCATGTTCCTAAATATTAACTGTCAAGAAATTTTAAAAAAGTTGAAGGTTGAATTCTTTCAATCTTTTAACTTTTGAATTCTTTCTTGTGGCGAATATTCGTAAAAATTGTAAAAAAATCTAAAAAGAACAAATTTTAGCAAAAAAAAAAGGAACAAAAAAGAAAAGTAACAAATAAATTCAAAGACAAATTCCTAGTTCTATTCCATATTTAAATGAGTTAATTTATTAATGCAAATTACTTTTCGATTTTTTTTTGGTCAATCCTCAAACGGTGTATGCTTCTTTTTTGTACATTTTTTGCGAAGTAGCGACTACATTTCAAAAGTAGTTTGTAGTCGCTACATTTTAAAGAAAGTAGTTGTAGTTAACTACATTTATAACAAAGTAGTTGTAGTTCGCTACAAAAGAAATGTAGTTTTTCTAACCACTGCTCTAAAGGGTTTGCCCCCCCCCCCCCCCCCACCCCCCATACCCAGATTTTCTCCCTCCATGATTATTGTACTACTAAAATAGTAATTCGGAGAAGTGTGGAATCATAAATCATGCTATTTTGTATAAGGCAATGAGAAGCAAAGGAAAAATTCAAGTTTTGAAGAAACACGTTAAAAGATCAGACCTTAGGTAGGCTTTCACTGGAAAAAGGTTTTTGAGTCATTAAATGTTAAATGCAGGCTAATGACTAAAATTCTCTCATAATGCATAAAAAAAAATAATAATAGTAAAAATAAAAAAACATTTTTTCATGTTTTAAAACTATTTTACGTTACGTAGTTTGTGCAGTACTTAACTATATTGTTAAGAACGTGTTTGTACTTATAAGCTACGATAAACTTTAGAATACTAATGAGTTTGCTTATTGTCGTCTTCAATATTCTTTTTTTTTTTCAACTTACCTTTGAATTCTTTCAACCTTTGTCATTGTGATACAACTTATTCCTGATTGAGCAAAGATATTTGTTTTAACCATTTTTTTGTTTTGTTTTAATTTTGGTTCTTCTTTCCCCTCTTTTTCCTTGTGTTCATTTTTTTATTAATATAATTTTCATTTATTTCGTTGTTTGCTATTTTTTGCTACAGTTGTGTTTCATAATTTTAAAGAGTGCGCGTTTTAAATGACTATTTTTTGCTTACCTTTATACTCTTTTTTTTTTGCAAAGAGTGATCTATTTCTTCCTATATTAGATATCAAGTTGGGTCATGAAGGTCAAAGGCAGTGTTCTTAATTGCTATTGCAAGTTTTACCCTTGAAAATAACTTAGTTAAATATGCAACATTTCAGCAATTTCTCAGATTTAATATTTGTAATCCCCTTCCTCTTTTCTCTCGCTCTTATTCCTTGTTGATTAATGTCTATGTCAGCGATTTTTGGAAGCACAAGCCATTTTTATTTCGATCGAGTGTAAAATTTTTAAAAAGTTTTTGTTTGCCTCGTTTTTCTCACATATTTTTAATCTCAACTACTTCATATAAGGCCTCAAACTGCAGAATTTTAAGCCTATTTTTCAAAAATTTTCCCGGGGGGGGACCCTCCCCCCCCCAAAAATTGAAGATAAACAACAGTCTACACCCTACTTTAAAAAGGTCATTGCATCGCTTTTCTAATATCCATACCACTACAAGGTCAACCCATAGAAGAACAAGAAAATACAGCGAGAGCATTAAAGAACGAAAAAAAAAAAAAAACACGGTGGACTTAATCAGGGAAAAAGACACACAAAATGAAAAGAGTCCTGTTCTGTTGCCGAAAATGTAGTCGGGGTTAAGGGCAGTATACTTGTAATTGCTCAGCGTTCCGTTAACTCCATGCCCGCCATTCTGTTTTCTCAGGGGGGGTGTGTCAAAGGGTGCAAAAACAATGTAATTTCATCGGAAAACAACAAAAACCACACCTACCTGTATGTAAATACATTGATATCTCAACCCCCTGACCCCCCCCCCCCCCCAAATGACGAACCTGGTTAAATCTAAATCTGACCCTGGTAGAAACTAGCAGCTGAGGGGAAAAAAAGAAAAAAGAAGAAATTGCATGTACAATTCTTCGGAATAGTAACAGCGAATATTTCTCTTTCGAAAAATCCAAGTGAAAAATCTAGGGGGAGGGGAGGGGGATCAAAAGCTCCACCAGCACTTCTGAAAATTTTGACCTGTGCCCCCCCCAAAACTTTTGGTCACGCTACGCCTATGCTTGCACCCTTTGCCCCCCCCCCCCCTGGAAAAACTTGAAATGACGTCCCTGCATAAGCATAACCTGAGCTTGCCAAATAGGGGGACAAAGCAAGAAAAACTTAATCAGATGAAAAATGTTGCTGTTATTTCAGCATCAAGTTGAAAAACTAATGGAAAAACTACTACAGAAATTTTGAAGATTTTCTGGTGGTAGAGGCACTATATTTTACCAGAACCAGGGTATCTCTTTGGAATATATCAGGCCTTGACCCAGAGGCGGCCCCAGAACAAGTTCTCGGAGGGGGCCATACTTTTTGTATTCAGAAAGGTAAAATATTTTTTTATAAATATTTGGCAAACATTTCTTCAGTAATTTACTATGAAATTTCATACATTAAAGGATACGGTGCAAATCTAGCTTTTCCGAAAATACAAACATGTATAAATTTATTTTCATTTGCAATTTTGAAGTAATGTGGCAGAAATTTGAGTGAAAAAAAAACTAGCTTAATTTTATATTTTTCACGAAGCTTATATTTTGCTCAAAAATGAAATCGAAATAAGTGTTATGTATATCCAATCTTTGGTCCATTCTAATTGGAATAATTAGACTCCAATTAGACATCACCATACACAAATCCTAATTTCCTGTGAAGATAAATTGTGATTTTGTCAATAATTTTCTATTAATATATTTAATACCTTCGAGAGATTGTAATAGAGAAAGCAGTGTCGCAACTAGAAAATATTTTTAGGGCGGGGGGGGGGGCACTCAGCAAAAAATTTCCTCATCTAGTTGGGGATCCAGGGGGTCTCATTCTAAAAAATTACGAAACATTAGTCCTGAAAACAGTTTCAGGCGTCTCTGGCTATGTTTGGAGAAAGGAAGATTTGGGGACACTTCCATGAATTTTTTTAGAAATGTTAAGTCTTTAGAACATGATAAAAAATGATTATTATTGCGTTAGGGTACGGGGGTTTAAGGACTGTTCCTGATCCATTTTTTAAAAATAGAGAAAAGCAATCTCCCTTCTCAGCAGTTCTTCGAAATTTAAGTTTCAAAGACACAATTTCATAGACATAGACAAACTTTTATGATGTTACGGGAATAGGGACTGTGGGCTTTCCCCTGGAAACATATCAAAACAGACACCTCAAAAAATGTCTTAAAGAGATATTCTGTGATGTTAGCGGGTGCTTAAATTTTTCGAAACAGTAGTGTTTTCATTTTCCGATTTTATACGATAGGAACTACTCAAAATTTGGACAGCCTGTTAAGCGTATCGTTCAATTATCGCCGCCAAAACAGTGAACAAATCCCGACCACACAAGGAATCGCATTACTCGGAGTTAGTGAAAATGAGGGGAGCGTTATAACTAGGGGTATTAATGTTCTAGGACAGGAGACAAAAAATAATAAACACAATCAAAACGAAAACAAAACTGGTTTTAAAAGCCTGAATACAAGAAATAAACAAAAAACAAAATGAAATAAAATAAATAAATAAGTAAAATAAAATAAATTTTAAATGCATAAATAAGTCCTAAAGCGAAGACTTTACAAAAATCATTTACTGAAATGACAAGGAAAGAAAAAAAAAAATCCTTCAATTGAAAGTACATTCAAGTTAATAAAGGCAAGCACTTTAACTTCATGTTGAAAAAAATATCACATTTTATGACTATTTCTCCTAACCATCTCCTAACCTAGCACAAAAAATTTAGAAACCATACACAAACGTTTCGCTCTCAATCGAGGATTAGCTTGCAGCCAATCAGAAAGCATCCTTCCGTTTCTCAATCCAATAGAACTCTTGAGATTAACGGTATTGCAGTAGCCCTAAACTTTCGCTTAACAATCATTCGGCACTAGTTTTTTTTTTAATCTAACACATTAAAAATTAATCTATTTTTTCCGGCACAGGTCATTGGTTCTGTCAGAAAGCGATTGCCTAAAAATGGCAACGAAATAAAAAATAAAAGAATTTTTTTCCAACAAATCAAAGTTTTCGTAATCAAGAAATGCAGTTTTGGAAGGAGAAAAAAATATTTCCTTTTACTCAAAAATACGTTAATGTTCATAAATTCAGAGACTTTTAATTCATGTTGTCACAAAATATCACAAATTATGATTTCTCCTAATCCTGACACTTAAGAACTGAAAACGATAACCAAAACAATAAGCGCTTTCAATCGAGGATTAGCTTCCAATCAATCAGAATGCTTTAATTCGTTTCTTAATCCAATAGGATTCGAGAGATTGATCTTATTGCAGTTGCACTAAATTTCGACTTTTTTTTCCTTTTTTATTAAAATTTTTTGTACTGCTTTTAAACACACATTCGGCACTAGCTTTTCAAATCTAACATCTTAAAAATACTTTATTTCAAAGGGCACAGGTCATATAGGTTCAATCAGAAAGCGATAAGAAAAAAAGAAAGATAAATAAAAAATAAAAGAATTTGTTTCCGGCAAATTCGATTTTTAGTAATCAAGAAATGCAGTTTTGGAAAGGGTGGAATTTATTTTTCCTGCAGTTGAAATAACATTCAAGTTCACAAACACTTTTATTTCAAACATCATAAACTATGACTATTTCTCCTCATTCTGGAACAAAAAAAAAAAAAAAACTGAAAACCATAACCGCTTTTAGCGCTCTCAAGTGAGCACTTTTTTTTCTCCATCAACATTCTGTGCGTTTAAACAAATATTCGGCAGTAGTTTTTTCAATCTTACACCTTCAAAATCGATTCATTTAAACGGCACAGGTCAGGTTCTGTTAGAGAACGCTAACTGAAACCGAAAAATTCACAAAAAAAAATTGTTCCCGACAAATCAGTTTTCGTAATCAAGAAATGCAGCACTGGAAGGAAAGGGGGGGGGGGGTTAAAGAAAGAAACGACACTTTTCCTTCTATTTTAGTTCTATACTCAACCATATAGTCTTTACTTCCTGTTTTAAAAACTTCTAATTTTTTATAAATTTCAGTATATTATTTTCAATATTTTTATTTTTCATACCATACAAAAAGTTTATCTAGATATTTTAAAATTCACACTAGAATAATACGCGAAACAATGATTAACAAAAAAAAAAGGCAATTTCTTACTAGAGGCTGCGCGGTATCATGTTAAGATGACTCACACGGGCCAGAACGTATATAACACTTATATATGTTTGATATTCTCTCCCAAATAACATGGAGAAGCATTGAAAAGAAAAAAAAAAGCAGCTGTATTCATTACTATTATATGCTTGTTTTATCAAGACAAGTTTCCATCTTTCTTTTCGAAATCAATTTGACTCTGGTTCCAAATTTACAGCAATTACTGTTAATACCGAAATACAAGATTGCTGGTTTGCAAGTTTCCGGAACATAGTTTTCTATTCGTAATATTGAACAGAACAACGGGCTACATGGATCGATTTGGCTGGGCACCACTAATCTATGTAGTTAGAAATTCGCGTAATTGTAATGTTGAATTCAAGCTTTTTTTTTTTCAAAGTTTCAGAAAAATTAGTTCAAAAAATGCTCTTCGATTAGCGAAAAAAAAAAAAAAAAACCCCCTAAAAGTTATGAATTTATGAACATTTTGTAACACACCATTTAACATAACAAGCGCAAACAATTTGACGTACAAGAACGACACTTAGCATCCTTCAAACTGGAAATACTTTTAAATTCAGAAATCGGAACGCGCGGCACTTTGTGATGTCGGATATCGTCGCCGATTTGATTAAAGTACCCTTTTCTAGAAGATTATTTGAAGAAAAGAAAAGAATGATTTCTGAAGGAAGACCGGCATTGGCGTAGCGTGACCAAAAGTTTTTTTTTTTTTTTTTTGGGGGGGGGGGGGGGGGGCACACACAGGTCAAAATTTTCAGAAGCTTTTAACCCCCCTCCCCACCCCCTAGATTTTTCGTAAGAGAAATATTCGCTCTTACTATTCCGATGAATTGTACAATGTACATGCAATTTCTTCTTTTTTCCCACTCAGCTGTTAGTTTCTACCAGGGCCAGATTTAGTTTTAGCCAGGTCCATCATTGGGGGGGGGGGGGGGGGGGTCAGGGAGTTGAGATATCAATGTATTTACATACAAGTAGGCGTGGCGTGGTTTTTGTTGTTTTCCGATGAAATTACATTGCTTTTGCACCCTTTGACACCAACCTCCCCCTGAGAAAACAGAGTGGCGGGCTTGGAGTTCACGGAGTAGCCCTAACATTTTCGGTAACAGAACAGGACTCTTTTCATTTTGTGTGTCTTTTCTCTGATTAAGTGAACGTGGGGGGTGGGGGGATGGTACACCCTTTAGAGACCTTTCATTTAACATTATTGGCAATCCTAAAGATTGTTTTGACTAAACAAATTCCCTTCAGACTGTAATTCTGGCTACGTTAGTGAATAACCGGTAATGAAAACTGAAACAATCTTTTTCAAGATTTTCGTCCCTGTTTCGGAAAAAATAAAGAGCCACACATTGAAAATTTTAATAGTGGGCCTATATATCCTTTTGCCCCCCCCCCCCCCCCATCGGGTACAATACTTCAAAAAAATTAATGAAAAAAACTGTAAATGAGACTCAGATTATGATTTTCGTTTCGATTTTACAAAACCTCAGGTTCTAAATTTTCAGTGTCCATATAGTTGTGCCCCCCCCCCGACGCTGCGCTTATGAAGACCGGTACCTACACTGCCAAATTTAATTCAGCAGCAAAAGACTAACTCGTCATTTTCAGAATGCGAATTATGAAAAGTGTGAGTGGCTTACTGGCAGTGTGTCACATAACAAACTGTACTGTTGGAATTGTTTGCTCTTTAGTACTGACAGGCAGGGCCGCCGAGAGGTTTACCGGGGCCCCGGGGCAAGTACTGACATGTGCCCCCCCCCCTCTCCAAAAAAATTCTTCAATACTAAGACAACTTACGTTCGGTGCAGTGAAGAAAAATAATAGTATTTCGTATTTGCTCGTTTTTCTTCCAATTTTATATTTTTGTGTGTTTCATACTAAGGCATTGGGCTACAAGCACTTGTTGCGTTGCTGTGGACACATGTCAATGCGAGATGTTTTTGCTTTGCCTACACAAAAATGAAGTTCGCAGTTAACCAAATTTACTGTTTTTTTTTTTTAACTAGCAGCCCGGGACCCCTCTTGGGCCGGGCCCCGGGGATTTTGCCCCTGCTGCCCCCCCTCTCGGCTGCCCTGCACAGGAACTCTTCTTGAACAGCTAAAGGATATGATAAGTTAAGCAATTTAACTAAAGTAATAAGGGACCACGATGTATCTGTTGCTCATATTCGTGCTTCAATCTCTCTAGCTACTTTCGGAAGTGTTCGCATTGAGACTGAGTTGATTGTTTATATATTTTCTTAATAAGTGCTTAATTTTCATTTTTAATCGATCAGTATTATTGTGTGTGTCATTTATGTTTGCTATATAAAGAATATTCTTTTCAAACTGACTGTTATTAGAATTAACACACATAGCTCAAAAAACTCTTACTACTAACAAATATTACGAAATATAAGTACTACCATGAAAAAAAAAATTGGACATCGAAGTTGCTTGGGCACTCTCTTGGGTCACCGCACGTGCCCGCAAAAAGTTTACCTAGATATTT